>CAUYQG010185340.1:0-21845 GCA_963574415.1 Tarsius wallacei
ACTGAGGCACCTGCCCTTTTCTAAGACCTTTGAAAATAACTAAGAAAGTGAATGACATAGTTTTAATAGTAAATCAAACTATTCTCATTGATGAATTATGTTATAATAGAACTCTCTGCCAATCATAGATTCTGTTGGGACTGGCTTCATTCTTTCATTCTTTCTTTTTATTTATTTATTTAATTATTTATTTTTATTTTGAAGATGTAGGTACAAATCATGGTTAAGCGCAAAAATGTTCAATATGCCCTTGTTGATGAGGTGTGCCCTGCCCCAGAAGAATCCTACTACCGCCAATCCCTCCTCCCCTCCCCTGGCAATCTCTCACTACTGATAATCCTTTTCTTATTGTATTATGATAAATTGCTCAAGGTCCACTTATCAGTGAGAACATGTGATACTCAGTTTTCTGTTTGTGTGAAAGATCACTCAGTATTATAGACTCTAAGTCCATCCAGGTTGCTGTGAAGTTCATTATTTTATCCTCCTTTATGGCTGTGTAATATTCCATCATGTATTTGTGCCACGTTTTTTAAATCCAGTCCTCTTTCCATGGGCAGCACGAATGGTTCCATGCTCTCCCTATTGTGTACAATGTTGCAATAAACATGTGCGCAGGTATCTTTTTCATAGAGTGATTTGAGTTCCTCCAGGTATATTCCCAGTAGTAGGTTTGCAGGGTCATATGGAAGGTTAATTTTTTAGACCTTTTAAGAGTCGACAAACTGTTTGCCATAAGGTTTGTATTAGTTTATACTCCCACCAATAGTGTAGAAGTATTCCCTTCTCCCTGCATCTTGCCAGTATCTATTGTTTTTTGAGATATCGATGATGGCCATCAGACTGGGGTTAGGTGGCATCTCAGTGTGGTTTTAATTTGCATTTCTTCGATGACTAGTGAGGCTGAGCATTTTTTCATGTATCTATGAGCTGCTCATGTCTTCTGTTGAGAAGCACCTATTCATATCTTTTGCCCACTTTGTAATGGGACTATTTGGTTTTTTCTTTTCCGCACGTTTGAGTGTCTTATATATCCGAGATGTTAGACCTTTGTCAGATATACAGTTGGCAAATATTTTTTCTCAGTCCGTGGGCTGTCTCCCTGATTTCGTGATGGTTTCTTTGGCTTTGCAGAAACTTGTCAGTGTGGTGAGATCCCACTTGTCTATCTTATCTCTTATGGTACGGGCACTTTGGGTTTTGATAAGTAATCCGTTGCCAGTTCCAATTTCTTTTTTTTTTTTTTTTTTTTTTGAGTTGGAGTCTCACTCTGTCACCCAGACTGGCGTGCTGTGGCCACTCCCAGCCACCGCAGCCTCGACCTGCTGGGCTCCGGCGACACTTCCGCTCAGCCTTCCAAGTAGCTGGAACTACAGGCCCGTGCTACCACGCGGCTAATTTTTAAATTTATTGTAGAGATGAGGGCTTGCCAAGTTGCCCAGGCGGGTCTCGAACCCACGGGCTCAGGCAGTCCACTCACCTCAGTCTCCCAAAGCGCGGGATTACAGGCTGAGCTACCGAGCCCGGCTGCCAGTTCCAATTTCTTTCTTTCTTTTTTTTTTTTAATCAATATTTTTAATTTTGATATTGTGGGATACAGTTAAGGGTTAGGTATACAAATATGCTTCGTTCAGGCACCCTTGTTGATAAGGGGTGTTTCCCCGCCCCCAGACAGATATTACTACCTTTAATCCCACCTTCCTTCCCCTCCCCCCCATAGTTTCCCACCACTGTCAGTCCTTTTCTTATAGTATTACGATGGATGTTCAAGGTCCACTATATGAGTGAGAACATGTGATACGCAGATCATTGTTTCTGTGAGAGATCACTCAGTATTATAGACTCTAGTTCCATCCAGGTTGCTGCGAAATTCATGATTTTGTTCTTTTTTATGGCTGCGTAGTATTCCATCGTGTATGTCTCCTGCATTTTCTAAGGTTCTTATAGTGTGAGGTTTTACATTTAGGTCTTTGATCCATTTAGAGTTGGTTTTTGTATATAGTGATAGGTAGTGGTCTTGTTTTAATCTTCTGCATGTGACCAGCCAGTTTTGCCCGCATCATTTACTGAGTAGGTTCTCCTCTCCCTGGTGGTTGGTGGTGGAGGCTTTGTCAAAGATGAGTTGGTGGAGAAATTGAGGTTTTGCTCCTGGAATCTCTTTCCTGTTCCATTGGTGTATATGTCTGTTCTTGTACCAATACCAGGCTGTTTTGATTATTGTAGCTTTATAATAAAGTTTGAAGTCTGGGAGTGTGATACCTCCTGCTTTGTTTTGTGTTGTTGTTGTTTTTGCTGAGAATCATTTTGGCTATTCGTGGTCATTTATGTTTCCATATGAATTCCTGAATTGTCATTTCCAGGTCTGAGAAGAATGCTGCTGGTAAGTTAATGGGTATTGCATTAAATCTGTAAATTGCCTTGGCTAGAATGGACATCTTAACAATGTTGCTTCTTCCAGGCTATGAGCAGAGACTATTTTCCCATCTGTTTGTATCATCTTTTATTTCTTTGAGCAGTGTTTTGTAGTTTTCTTTGTAAAGGTCTTTCACATCTCTGGTTAGGAAGTTACCAAGGTATTTCATTTGTGTGTGTGTGTGTGTGTGTGTGTGTGTGTGTGTGTGTGTGTGTGTCTATTGTGAATGTGATGAATGTGATTGTGCTTTTTATTTGGGTTTCTGTTTGTTTATTGTTAGTGTATAGAAATGCAACTGTTTTTTGCACATTTATTTTATACGCTGAGACTTTGTCAAAGTCCTTTATCAGTGCAAGGAGGTTTTTGACAGAGTCTTTTGGGTTTTCAAAGTATAGAATCATATTGTCTGCAAAGAGGGATGACTTAACTACCTCTTTTCCTACTTGGCTACCCTGATCTCCTTCTCTTGTCTGATTGCTTTAGCTAGAACTTCCAGTACTATGTTGAACAGGAGGGATGAGTGTGGGCATCCTTGTCTTGTTCCGGTTTTCAGAGGAAAGGTTTCCAGTTTCTGTCTGTTCAGCAGAGTGTTGGCTGTGGGTTTCTCATAGATGGCTCTTACTATTTTGAGGTATGTTTCATCTGTGCCTAGATGTTCGAGGGTTTTTATCAAGAAGGGGTGCTGGATTTTAACAAAGGCTTTTTCTGCATCTAATGATACAACCATGTGGTTTTTGTCTTTACATCTCTTAATGTATTTAATTACGTTTATGGTCTTGCGGTTGTTGAACCAGCCCTACATCCTGAGGATGAAACCTACTTGGTCATGGTGGATGATTTTTGAGATGTGTTGTTGTTTCTGGTTTGCTGGGATCTTGGTGAGAGTTTTAGCATCTATGTTCATCAAGGATATTGGCCTGTAGTTCTCTTTCTTTGTTGGATCTTTACCTGGTTTGGGTATCGATGTGATATTAGCTTCATAAAATGGTTAGGGGAGAGTTCCATTTTTCTTGATTGTCTGGAATACTTTCAATAGGATTGGTATCAGTTCCTCCTTATATATTTTGTAGAATTCTGTTGGAAAGTCATCTAGTCCAGTGCTTTTTTATTTTTTTGTAGGTAGTTTTCTTATGACATAGTCTATGTCCTGGGTTGATATTCATCTATTTAGGGTCTCGACGTCTCCTTGTTTCAACTGAGGAGGTTGTGTGATGTAAGAAAGTCCTCCATTTTATTTAGGTTTTTGAGTTTGTATCCATACAGATAAACAGAGTAATCTCTGATAATCTTTTGTATTTCTTCAGGGTCAATTGTAACTTGATCCTTTGCATTTCTGATTGTGTTTATTTGGGCTTTTTCTCCCTTTTTCTTAGTCACTCTAGCTAGGGGTCCATCAATCTTGTTTATCCTTGCAAAAAACCAGCTTCTGGTTTCACTGATTTTTTGTATTATCTTTTGTCTTCTATGTCCTGAATTTGAGCTTTTGTTTGGGTGATCTGGATTCTTATGCTGAAGTTAGGGTTTTGGTGGTCTTGCTTTTCCAGCTTCCTTAGGTGATTTGTTAGGCTGTTAACTTGTGATCTTTCCATTTTCTTCATGTGTGTTTGTAGAGATATGAATTCCCCTCATACAACTCCTTTCATGTCATCCTAGAGATTTTTTTTTTTTTTTTTTTTGAGTTGGCGTCTCACTCCGTCGCCCAGACTGGAGTGCAGTGGCCGCTCCCGGCCACCGCAGCCTCGACCTGCTGGGCTCTGGCGATCCTTCCGCCTCAGCCTTCCGAGTAGCCGGAACTACAGGCGTGCACTACCACGCCCGGCTAATTTTTTTTTTATTTATTTATTGTAGAGATGAGGTTTCGCCTGCCCAGGTGGGTCTCGAACCCACGGGCTCAGGCAATCCACTCACCTCAGCCTCCCAAGACATGGGATTACAGGCTGAGCCACCGAGCCCGGCTCATCCTAGAGATTTTTTAAGATGCTTCTTCATTTTCATTTGTTTCCGTGTATTTTTCAATCTCTGTTTTGATTTCCGTATTAACATAGGAGTTGTTTAGCATCATGCTGTTTAGTGTCCATGTCTTTGTGGGGTTTGGGGGAACTTTGTTGGTGTTGACATTTATTTTTATTCCACTGTGGTCTGAGAAGGTCCACGGCAGAATTTTAATCTTATGGAATTTGTTTATGCTTGATTTATGACCGATGGTGTGGTTGATCTTGGAGTACGTTCCATGTGGTGATGAGTAGAATGTAGATTCCATGGTTGTTGGATGGAGAGTCCTGTAGGTATCAATTTGTCACATTGAGGTTCTGAATCTCCTTTTTGACCTTGAGACTTGATGATCTGTCTATGGTTGCTAATGGGGTGTTTAAGTCCCCAGTTATGATAATGTTAGAGTCAATATCTTTTTTTAGTTTACCTAGAAGTTGCTTTATGAAAGTTGGAACTTTTATGTTGCATGCATATATGTTGAAGATGGATGTTTCTTGTTGATGGATCGAAACTTTTATCATGTGACCTTTCATATCCTTGTAAATTTTTGATAACTTAAGGGATATTTTGTCTAATATTAATATCATGACTCCTGCTTTCTTTTGTGTTCCTTTCGCTTGAAATTTTGTTTCCCATCCTCTTACTTTGAAGTCTATGAGTGTCCTTTCTGGTGAGATGAGTCTCTTGAAGACAATATATTGTAGCTTCATAATATTTTCTCCAATTTGCCATCCTATATTTTTTCAGTGATGTATTTAGTCCATCCATATTCAGGCTAATTATTAAGATGTGAGAGATTATTCCCGTCATGAGGATCTTAGAGAGTTTGTTGTAGTTGCTGCTGTTTGTTTGTTTGTTGTCTTTCTTTTGATTTTGGGGTTGATTCATATGTGTTTTCAATCTTTTTCCTGCATTCTTGGGAAGGGCATTGTCATTCTTTTTTTCCTTTCTCCTGTGTTTAATACTTTCTTAAGTATTTCCTGTAGAGCTGGTCTAGAGGCAGGGTAAACTCTTAGGAATTGAATGTCTGGGAAGGATTTTAATTCTCCATCACTGATAAACTTAGTTTAGCTGGGTAGGTAATTCTTGGTTGAAATTATTTATCTTTGAGAACTTTGAAGATTGAGCTCCAAGCTCTCCTTGCCTGAAGTGTTTCTGTAGATAAGTCTGCTGCTATTCTAATTGGTCTTCCCTTGTAGGTAGTCTGACCTTTCTCTCTTGCTGCCTTTACAATTTTTTCTTTGATACCTACTTTGTGTAGGTGAATTACTATGTGTCTGGGAGTTGGGCTTCTCATCTGTTGTCTTACATGGTTTCTATGAGTCTCTTGAATTTGAATGGTCATGTCACTGATGAAATGAGGGAAGTTTTCTTGAATAATTTCTTGGAATGTTTGTTCTAGGGTGGTCTCTGTCTCCCTATCCACATCAGAGATTCCAATTAATCTTAGGTTCACCTTCTTGAAATAATTTCTCATCTCCTGAAGGTTTTGTTCTGTCTTTTTAAGCTTCTTTTCTATGTTTTTAGCTGTTTGGATTAGTTCCATATTTTGGTCCTCAAACTCTGCTTGGTTAATTCTGCTTTCCATGCTTATCAATTTGTTGTTTATTTCATTCACTATATTCTTTATTGCTATTATCTCAGTTATCAACTCCTTTATTCTTTCTTCTTGTCTCTCCTCATTTCTATTTATTCTTTCTATTAATATTTTGATATCTGGATTTGTGATTTGAGACGAGTCATTCTGGGAGATCTTCATTGCTTGAGTTCCAGAGTCTATATTCTCAGTGACTGGGAATATTCCCAGGAGTCTGTGTGAGACTCCTATTCTTCCTTTGGCTTTTCTTCATTTGTGTACATTTTCCTCCTCCTCCCCCTCCCTTTTTTTAACCTCTTCTTTAATTCTGTTTTTCAGTGATGGGGTGATAGCTTTTATTTCTGTTTGCCCGATCTCCTATTCTTTCTTATGTAGATCATCTGGTTTTGTTCAATTCGGAAGCTGTACTAGGACTAGCAGTCAGTGCTTTTTGCAGTTTTGAAATTTAATTGATGGGGGAGCTATGATTAAGAAACTATCTGCATATTTCAGTGTCCTCTGACAAGCGTGCAAGACCCGTGGAACCCACTTCCCACTGCTTTACAATCTTTCCATGCAGTGGGGGTGTCTATTTGTCCCTGAAAGCAAAATGAGATAAGAAAGGAAAAAAGAATGGAAAGAGAAGATGAAAGGGAGGTTGAGAGAGAGAGATGAAGAAGAAGAAGAGAGACAACAGACAGGCATACCAACTAATTAATAAGCAGAGATAAACAAAGACCAAAACAACAAAAAAGACAAAAACATACAATCCTTCCAAAAAATTAAAATAATGGAAACAAAACAAATAAAAAAGCATAAGCAAAAACAGAGAGAAAGAAAGAAGAAAAAAGCTAAAACCAAAACAAAAAACAAATAAGAAAGAAAAACTCACTACCTGGCCGTTTCTCTTAGTCCAGATTCCTTTCAGGCCTCCACCTTAAGGAGCAGCTCTGGTCTCCAGCCCTTCCCCTCCTCTCTCAATGCAGGCTGATAGGGTTGCTCTCAGCATGGATCAGATGCCCCATGGACTACTGTGGAAGGAGGATGGATCAGATCCAGATTCACCCTATTCACTGCTGTTGCTGTCAAGTCTCCCACTCAGATCTGACATGTCTGTGCCTGTTCCAGTGTGGGAGAGTGGCATCTGTCTCTGAGTCTGATGAGATAATAACCTCTGGGTCCCAAGATGGAGGCTGGGCAGTACTGGGTGGGGCAGTGCAAATCTCTGTCTCATCCAGGACTGAGAAGATGGTCCCCATTGGCGACCCGTCACCGGTGTTGGAGTTTTATTCCAGATTCCACTACCTGCCTTCTCGTGCCAGGTCTGCTGCCTTAAGTGATGGTGTGGGCCAGGTGCCGGTGCTAAGGGGCTGCTGCTGTCTGCTGCCTCCTCTCAAAAGAGTCCAGAGAAAGGCAGACGATCCTGCCCACCTGGGTCTCCAATCTCATGGCAGTAGGGGGCTGCAGTCCCCTCCAGAGGGGAGCCCCAGGTGCACGAACCCAAGTGTCCCCTCAGAGGAACTGTCTCTCACCCACTGGCATATACTCACTCATGCAAAGAGACTTTATGGACACTTACTTTTGCAGAGACTCTCATAGTCTGACCTGTTTCATCACCCAGAATTTGTTTCTTTCTAAGGAACTCTGAGTCTTTTTCTGTAGATCCTCATCCATGGTATTTCACAAGTGTTTTTGAATCCATGATTATAGAGTGGGAAGGTCCATTTTCTTCTACGTCTCTGAACCAATTTTCAAAGTCTTTTAGTTTTCTGAGTTTTAGGCCACAAGAAGTCCTTTATGAGGAGAGAATGCTAGGAACTAACTAGATAAATGTGGTTGCAATTAAAAAACAGAGATTACTGCAAGTGTAGCAATCATGCATTTTGTGCATATTTCTAAAATACGTAGATAGCACTGCACCTATGGGATATTGTCACAGGTTAGTTCTGCTTGTAGGCCAGTAACAAGATTCAATTTTCATTAACATTTAGCTGATACTAGCTAACTGATAGGTGTCTGTGGAGGTCAAGGATGCTTAATCTCAACCTTAAATAGGGTGGCAGCAATACAGTTTAATACTAAAAGGTCATGGACATAATGATAATGATGACAGTGATGATAGTGATAATAAGTAACATATAATTGGAACAAATTTTATACAGTTATATTTCAAAGAGTGCAGAAGTTTGTAAGATCTGAATAGTACTGGAATAAACATTCATGGTTTAAGTCCCTGACAGCAGGGGAAGATCCATCCTGTGTAGGGAAAACTGACAACAGGTCTGACGTGTGGTGAATCAGATCCTTAGCTAATGGAAAGGATCTTGAAAAATCCATAGGACAAGAAGTGGCAGGCTTCAAAGAGTCTATTCTAAGGAAAAAGTAGACACATTAGATAGTGAAGATGTCGGTTAGAAACTCAGATAGAGAAAGAAAGAAGTAGCTAAAAAAAAATTGGGCCCTATTTGATTAAAACACCATTAAAGAATATAAAGATGTCAATTAAAAAGAGACTAATGACACAAAAGATGGAAAATGTACCCTTGGACTAAAGCTGAAGCCAAGCCAAGCTATTGCTGTATCAAAAGTAATTCAAGGCAACCCCTTCAGGTTCCCTCCTGCTGTGGGAGTTTTTCTGTCCTCTCAATAAATTCTTCTTTCTAAAATAATAATAATAATAATAATAATAATAATAATAATTGCTAATACTGTCTTTAAAAAGTAATTCTAGACATATAATCCTGATCATAAAGGAAATAGACTCCAATGTTCATAAAACTTAGGGTGTGAAGAACAAGAAATTTTCAAGATAAAAATTTCTGATCATTAAGAAGGAACCCAATATCTGTAAAAATTACTGTATGAAGAAAAGGTATTCAATAAAAAAAAGTATTTAATGAATTCCTCATTTGTCATATCAATTCAGGAGTACACATGAAAATTCATGAGTAAATTTAAAAATGCTGATTTAATTTTATTTAGAGCTCTACTGAACTAAAACACCACAAAGGTGCCTTCCTAGACCACACTTCCTGAAATAGTCTTCCCCATCACTCTCTTCAAGCAAATATAATTTCTTGAGGTTTTACCATATAATTTTATTAGTTTATCTTCTGTAATTTCCACTAGAGTATAAGAACCATGTGATCAGAGAGTGTATTTGTTTTAGCTTATCTCTCATACTTAGAACTGTGCTGGACAAATGGAAGGTACACAATAAGTATTTGTTGAATGAATTAATAAATTAATGAATTTTCATTAAATATTTTGAAATAATTTCCATATAAGAGAAAAGTAGTGAGATTTTCAACAGACCATATTTGAGATGGGATTAATTTACTTACTTTACGTTTGACTAAGAAAAAAATCTGTAATTTTTAAAAAAACAGTTGTAGCAGGAGAAAAATATTTTCTAAACAAGTCAGCTAGTACTTTTTGGAAAACATTTGGTGCAAAATATACTGGGAGAGAGCCATGAGATCTGGCCAATAAACCATTCATCTTACTGTTGGAAATTTTAATAAGGCAATTGGATTATTGATGTTGCTTTTTGTTAAGAAAAAGTGCTAGGGGGGCATAGGTTAAGGAGATAAACAAGAAACGAGGAGCATAAAGTTTGCTTGATCCTAGTAGTTGAGGTAATTCTATTAACAAGAGGGTGGGTGGTGGAAACCAAGCGTGTTCTGGTTTGACCGTTCACTATACTATTCAACATTGATGCTGAGCCTGGCACGTCGTAGTATGTGGCATAGAATGAGAGTGGTTTATCTTCATTTCCCCTCTTGGTTAAGAACCAATATAATGTTATCCCTAAATAGTTTGACACGTGAATGTGTAACACAATAAAGCTTTAGTGACTTTGTTGCATCAATTTGGTGTCCTGCAATGAACACATTTCATCCTCTCTCTAAGCTACGTGTTGACATTGAAAATTAAATTGAGAGATTGCATTCCTAGTAGGTTGACTTTGATTGCCACTTGACATTAAGCTCTATACCAAGCTAACATAGATTACTAAATTGTTTCCACACTTCTGCAAAGGTCTGTCATATCCTCAGCACATATGTAATAGAAATTTGTGTCTGTAAATTGTGAGGCAGTTGAGAAGTTACATGAAACTTAGTCGTTGTTGTAGTCACACACGTATATATAAATATATATGAAAAAGTATGAATTCAAGACCTTTTCAGCTTGATTTATTATTATTGCTACTTTAAAAAATTATTATTCAGGGACAAATACAATAAAACCCAGGGGAGTGATTTTTTTTTCTCTAAAGATTAAAAACAAGACAAAGGCCTAACAAAAGCATAAGTAGGAGCCTTTGACTTCTGATTCTTTGGTACTTTCTAATACACATGTTTCTCAACTTGCAGTGGAGTTATGTCCCAATTATCCCATTATAAGTTGAAAATATCATAAATCAAAAATGCATTTAGTATACTTAACCTAACAAACATCATAGATTAGCCTAGACCACTTTAAATGTGCTCAGAACACTACATTAGATTACACTTGGGCAAAGTCATCTAACACAAAGCATAATACGCCTTTATAATAAGGTGTTGAATATGTCATGTACTGCATGTCACCAGCCCAGGAGAAGATCAAAATTCAAAATCCATAGTATGTCAAAATTGTGATGGTTTCACAGTATAGTTGAAAAATCATTAAATCGATTCATTGTAAGTCAGAGACCATCTATGTATGACACTTAACTGCAGATAATTGTTTCGACTCTAGCTGAATAAAGCCCTCAATTAAGAACTTTCTATAATGCAAAGATTTTATTCAAAATAAAACAAAACATTAAAATATAAGGTAAAAACATATAAACCAATACTTAGAATATAATTTTTAAAAAACCTTTAACCATTTGACTCCAAGTAAGTCAACTTTATTCTTCTGTTAACTTTACCACTATGATATTGAAATGACCAAGGTAGGCATAATGGAGATAAAATATGACATACACATGACATCCTTCAGAACCCTGAATATTTCCTTTTCATTTAAAAGGTGTCTTTTAGCTTGGAGAAGCCCTTAAATCTTTTATTGACTCTGAATGTTCAGGTAACTATGTTGGGTTATGAAGGCACAGTCATTTCCAACTTATCTACCTATATTTCTGTTTTTTCTTAAGTCAACAATGCATTCATGTACAATTTTAAAAGATTGTATTTGTATCGCAGACTCAAATGGCAGACAATAATAATGTTAGCATACAGCTCTTTAGTTTATAAAATGTTGATTTTCATTTAATATAAAATTTGGAAAATAGGATCAATGTTCTTATGATGAGTTTATTCATTGTGTAGCTGAGACTCATAAATTGTTACTTGACACACAAATTATAAACATAGCAAATGACAAAGCCCAGGAAATGGAATTATGATTCAAAAGCCAGTATTTTCTCTATTGTATTGCTTGTATCATCTATTCACCGTCATCATTATTGACCTGCCATCTTTTAAAACTGAATTATCACTTAAAAACTGTTTGCTTCTAAATGCTGGCAGTATAATAAATAAAATATTTCATTATCATGTCTGAATAATTAGAACTAGATGTGAAAGGTAAAAAGGGTACAGTTTAAATATGTATAATTATTAAAGAAACTTATAATAAAAAAATTCTTCTTCAATATGACTACAACTTCTAACATTTCTATAAATGTTATTAAATCAACATTCTTAAAGATTTCATCTATCTGCCAAGTTTTGCAGCCAAAAATATATCTCTTTGAAAGCATCTTGCTACTAGTCTCCAGCGCTTGATGTGGTGAAATGTTTGTAGGTGTATAATAAAATTATAATTTTCATGTTGCTTTTTCACAATATTACAGTTGAAAGAAATTGCTTAATTAAAAATGTTGTCAATGGAAGGCAGCTGAAAAGTTGAAAGAACACAGACAGCCACCTGGATTTAGAGATCATGACAGTTAAATCTTTTAAGAAATATTTCATTCAGTAAACACTATTTATTTGTATACTGATTAACTTTAAATATCATTTCAAAATTTTGACTGTATAATTTGTATTACATACAAAAATAATGGTGAAAATGAATGCATAGTACAATAGAAATGCCCGTATTTTTGTACAGATAAATGTAGAATAAATATAGCTTTTTTTTCCAAAGGAAGAAGTTATCAACTGTAGCGGGGAGAGAAAGAGAGAGAAAGAGAAAGAAAAAGACAGAGAGATTGAGTGTATGTGTATGTGCCTGTTTACAAAGGTGTTGGAAATTTATCAAATCCTACAAAGAATTAACTGACATGACATTACAGTCTATTTGGTCTATCTAGACTGCTTTCCTGATCAACAAATGGAAGCCAAGAGAGTTTAAATCAATGTCTTAAGATCATATAGTGTGTTAGTAGCAAAGCAAAACTAGAAACCAGATCTGATTTTCAGCTCGGTTATCTTCTCTCGTTACTCTCTTCCTTCTTTAGTATTAATATTATTTATATTAATTTATAGCTCATTTGTGAACTAATATATCTATGAGACTTTTGTTGGCCTTCTTTGCTTGATCCTAAAGGGGCTATTGTATGAGGACAATTGATTGAACAAAAGCAGGAAAATTCAATTAAGATTGGCATCAACTTGTGACCATCTGAAAATGCTGTCGCATGCTCCAAAATCTAGGTCTTCGGTTTTAAGCAAGTTTGTTAATTAGGAACTGTGTCCCGTATTCCCAGTCTCTAAGCCATAAGACTTTTGTCATCCACACTGATATATGTAGATAGAATCTGATTCATTCTAAGAAAGAACTTCCCTGTAATTACTTATTGCTCAAGATACAGATGACTTGTGGTAACTGGTTTCTTCTATATTCTCAGACATGGAAACTAGCTGTGATTCTACATACAAGGTATCTTTGCCTGCTTCCATTCTTACCCAGCATTTTCCAGATTTTTTGGCTTTCCTGTAGATCTTTATCATTTCCATAGACATATTGTCTTTCTCCTGTTTTAACTTTTCTAAATGTTTACACCTTCTTTGATGTATCATAAAGGAGCCTTTCCTGTAACTGTCATTTGTTGATATTCATCTTTCTCTGTGACTAATGAAGCCTTATAAATCGTGGTCAAAATAATTAGGTGGCATTCCTTAATAGTATAATAAATAAGCCTTATGTTTCGAATGAATCAGACATATTTATTTATAGATAAAGTTCTTTATATTACAGTGATGAGCACATAGTAAAATACATGTAAATACTTTATTTACTTTCTCTTTGTAGATATGACAGCAGAAACAATTCTTGTCTTTTTTCCCTATCTTTCATTGCATAAACATGCGCTCGGGTAATTTATTTTTAAATCCATAATTGTTTCTTTCCAACTACTAAGTATGTTTTATATAAGATTTATTAGGAATATCTGTTGAAATAAAACCTTACCTTACATATAATTTCAAATATGCCTGTATTAATTTTTACAGTAAGGTGGGTACTTTGTTTAAATTACTTATCATTTCAGAAAAGACATTGCTGAGTAGTTATTTCTAATTATGAAATCATGAAATATTTACATTTTGGCTCAAATACTTGAGTACTTAAATTTTTTAATGATTGATTGTTGTTGGAAGAAATGTTGGCATACTCTGTGTTTTTCTTTATTCTTTTTTGCCTTACACTCATTTTTTCCATAAACTTGATTTTTTTTTCTCTCAGAAAACCATAGGGTTCCAAGATTTTGCAAAATCTTTGTCACTAAAATAAAAGTGAATGGATTTGAAAGAAAAAGAGAATGAGTATGTTCCCTGAATTAAAAAAAAATAATTAAATTAGAGATCAACAATATAAATAAAGTTGTGAAACCATCAATGTTTGAAAATTTAATATAAACTTTTAAAAGATTTCACAAGCAATTAAAGCATTTTGACATAACTAGAAATAAAAAGTTAACATTTACTGGATTCAACTAAACCAGTACTTATAGGAGAATTTATAGTTTGAAATTGCCTATTTTAAGAAAGAAAAATGTCTCAAATTAATATTCTAAGCTGACCTTATAAAATCAGAACACAAAAATGCAAATTTATTCAAAGCAAGGAGAAGAAAGGAAATAATCAAGATGAAGATGCAAATAAATAAAATCAAAAGTTCTTCAAAAAGACCAAGAAAATTGACAAACACTTACCTAGATTTACCACATATAGGGAAAAACATAGATTTCCAAGACTGAGAATAAAAGATGTGACATCACTAGAACCCTACATTAATTCTAAAATATTATAAGGGAATATTATTTTAAAACTTTATTATAAAAATTTAGATAACTAAGAAAAAATAGAAAAAGATACAGAAAGAGTTAAATGATCACAGTGGGATCAAAATAATTAGTAAGTATTAATAAAACTATAAAATTGAATTTACAGTGTATCTTTCCTAAAGAAAAGCATTAGATCAGATGCCTTCAATATGAATTCCATAGCATATTTAAAGAAGAAATAGTACTGATCTTTTCTACGGATACCAATAGGAACCATCAACAACTCGTTGTATTAGGCTAGAACAGAGAAACCAGACAAAGGCATCACTAAGAAAACAAAATCAAAATACAAATAAGAAACAACAATACAAACCAAAGACTAATATCTCACATGAACACAAAGGAGTGTCTTTCACAAAGTATCAGCAGACTAAATGTAGTAACATATAAAAACATCATTACCATGTGAGATTTATCACAGAAATTCAAGTTTATTTCTCATCCAAAATGAAATAATACAGTACATTCTATTAACAGAATAAAGTACAAAAAACATGACAATATCAATAAATACAAAAACGAATTTGAATAAAAACACATCATTATGTAAAAACTCAACAAACTAGACATAGAAAGGAACATCTTCAATAAATGATAAACATGATATAGCTCCCAGCTAATATCATATTTACTGCTGAAAGACAAAACATCTTTTCATTAAAATCTGGAATGAAGCAAGAAGGTGTGCTCTTATCACTTCTATTCAACATCGCACTAGCAAATCTAGCCAGTTCATTAAGAGGGAAAAAAGCAATTGATAGCATCTAAGTTAAAAGGAAAATGTAAACTTATTTTACTTGGTAAATAACATGATTCTTTATGCAGACAATACAAAAGGGTCCACAATAAAATTACTTGAACTAATAAATATACCAATGGCACAAGAGCAAGATCAATATAAAAAGTCAGTAGTATGTTTGTGTATTAGCAAGAAACTATCTGAAAATGAAATTAGGAAAAAAACAATTCTATCCATAAGATCAAAAGTGATAAAATACTTAGAAATAAAAATTAACAAAAATGGAGTGTAAAATGTGTGCTGAAAACTGCAAAATGTTGCTGAAAAAAATTAGAAAGATCTACATAAATGGAGACCTCTTCCATGTTCATAAATTGCAAGACTCTATGTTGTTAAGACGGCAACTCTTCCCAAATTGATCTGTATATTCAGTGCAATTCCTACCAAAGTTTGTTTTTGGAGTCAGAAATTGATAAGCTAATTTTGAAATGTGTATGAAAATCCACAGAACCTAAAATAGCCAAGACAACTTTGTGAAATTTTTAAAAAATGGAGTAATTACTCTGTCTGATTTCAAAACTTACTATAAAGTTATACTAATCAGAACAGTATGGTACAATCATAATGATAAATATATAAATCATTGAAATATAATTAAAAGTCAATAAATAAGCCCTTTGATTTATGGTCAATTGATTTACAAAATTAAGGTGGCAGGGCAATTCAGTGAGGAAATAATAGCCATTTCAACATATGATGATAAGAAAATTTTAAATCCACTTGCAAAAAGGTGAATTTGGACCCTGTTGTCACAACATAGAAAATAATAATTAAGAATGAATCATAAATATCATACCTAATTAAGAATGAACCATAAATATTATACCTAATTAAGACCTAATATTAAATCTAACATTCTATAAAACTTTTAGTGAAAAGTTGCCAGAGAATCTTTTACCTTTGTTTAGACAATGGTTCTGATGTAAGACACCAAGAGTATGATCCATAAAAATGAAAGCTAATATACTTGACTACCAAAGGTATGAGAAGCCAGGAAGAAAGTATTTGTAAACTTTATAGTTTATAAAGTTCTTATACTTGGAATATGTTTTTAAAACTCTAAACCAATTTTAAGAAAGCAAACAAAAATTTAAAAATGGACAAGTGATTCTAATAAACATTTTACAGAAGAAGACATGTGACTGAATAATAAGTATTTGGAAAGATGCACAACATCATTAATCTTTCAGGAAATGCAAATTAAAACCAGAAAGAGATATTGTTAGATACTTACTACACTAGCTCTAATTATAAAGACAATACCAAATGTCTCTACAGCAAGGCTGTAGAGAGATTAGAGCCATTGTGGATAGCTGGTGGAAATATAAAATAGCACAGCATTTTGGGAGACAATTTGACAGTTCCTTGAAAAGTAAAATATTAGATAACCTGGCAATTCTACCCCTATTTATATACCCATGCTAAAAGAAACTTATATTCATACAAAATGTTTTAAAGAAATGTTTATTACAGCATTATTTATATAGTCAAACACTGCAAACAATCCAAAAGTTTATCAACTGGTGAATGGAAAAACAAAATATGTGTGCTGGTGCTATGGAATACTAATTAACAACAAAGAGAATAAACACTTGGTACATACTATAAGGTGGATGAATCCTGAAAACATTATATTGAGTAAAAGAAGCATCTGTACTGTGAATTATATGATTTCATTCATATGCAATGTTCAGAAAATAATTTTTTTGAAGACAGAGAGCTGATTCTTTGGTACTGGAGATGGGACAGGTATTGCTTGTAAATGGCTTCAAGATTATTCTGGGTGTTGACAGAAGTGCACTAAAACTGGATTGTGCAACTCTGTATATTCATTTCAAGTTATTGAATTTTATACAATTAGTAAATTTTAAGGTATGTACATTATACTCCGCAAATGAGAGAGATGGAAGGAGTAAAAATCAAAGCTTTTTCCAGATTCAATCTCAGCTTCTTATCATGATGATGCCGTTTAGAGGTAAGTCTCAAGAACATGATTATTTTAATTGTAAAAGCAGCAAGAGGATTTTAAATGATACAAAAAATATTTTGGAGATAAGCCCTAATTCAACTTAGTAGTAAATGTATAGACAATTGTTTAGCAACCACTTTTGTTGCGATAATGAATATAGACTGTCTCTCTCTTTTTTTTTTGAGTTGGAGTCCCACTCCGTCGCCCAGGCTGGAGGGCAGTGGCCGATCCCGGCCACCGCAGCCTCGACCTGCTGGGCTCCGGCGATCCTTCCGCCTCAGCCTTCCGAGTAGCTGGAACTACAAGCGCGCGCTACCACGCCCAGCTAATTTTTTGATTTATTGTAGAGATGAGGTCTTGCTTGCCCAGGCGGGTCTCGAACCCGTGGGCTCAGGCAATCCACTCACCTCAGCCTCCCAAGGCGCAGGATTACAGGTTGAGCCACCGAGCCCGGTTTAGACTGTCTCTTTAGAATGAAAAAAAAAATACAAGGCTTATGTAGAAAGGTTCACCAGTTGAACAAAATTTTAAACTGCTTTTTGTACCTATATCAATACATAGAAAGAAAATCAAAAGGCAAACATGATAAAAGCCTTTATTTAACAACATTTTTTTTTTTTTTTGAGTTGGAGTCTCACTCTGTCAGCCAGACTGGATGGAGTGCAGTGGCCGCTCCCGGCCACCGCAGCCTCGACCTGCTGGGCTCCGGCGATCCTTCCACCTCAGCCTTCCAAGTAGCTGGAACTACAGGCGCACGCTACCACGCCCGGCTAATTTTTTGGCTTTATTGTAGAGATGAGGGCTCACCAAGTTGCCCAGGCGGGTCTCGAACCTGCGGGCTCAGGCAATCCACTCACCTCAGCCTCCCAAGGCGCTGGATTACAGGCTGAGCCACAAGCCCGGCTACTTGGCTATTTTTTAATGTACAATAATTTTTTTTTTAATCTTTACAAAGCCAACTCTCTTGTTTTTTTTAAATGTTTTTATCCTTTCCTGTTATACCTAGAGCTCCTCTCCATGGAGATTAGACAAATACTCCCTGTGTTTCTTAGTTTTTCCCGATCTCAGTTTTTCCACTTAATTTTGTAATCCAGTAGGCCTTCTTATTTATTTCTGGCTGCAGATACTTTGAGAATCTGATGAAATCTAAGATGCCTTATATACATAGAACACAGACACATATACGTACAAATTTGCCCACTCATATTTTTGGGGAGAGGGGAATGTCTAATCATGAGTCAACCTCACTAAAAGGAGGGAGGGAATCTTCATCTTGGGTAAGCGGAGGTTATCTCGGTCAGCTGGGGTGGGACTGGGGCATTTGACGTGAACCTTGAATAATGAAAAGGACTTCCAGCAGCCACAGGTGGGAAGGCATTCCCTAAGAAGGCAGCGAAGGATGCGTGTGTCCTGCAGGCTGCAGGGATCCCCCCAACCCAACACCCTCAACTGAGCCAGGGTATGTAAACGGAGGCAGCAGGGGCAGGAGATGGGGGTCGGGGTCTTACTGACCAGTCTCTCGCCTGACTTTGGTCCAGGCCAACAAGTGGATGAGACAGGAAGACATTATCCTGCAGTCAAGAAAGACATTGGGGCCTGAGGAAGATCGGGATCTTTAGAGAAAAGAGCTGGGGAAGATTACAGGTATTAAGTGTAGATATCTGAGAGGCGGAGAAAATTACCTAATGCAATGAAATATTAAAGGAACAGTAACATCTTGCTTGAAATGCTTTCTTTTCTAAGTTCTATGTGGGTACATACAGTGACCTGCAGGAAAAAAAATGGGGAGGTATCATTTCTAACAACCCTTTTAAAGATGATGATTCAGACCAAGGCACAGAGAGAGGTTAAGCAATTTGTCTAAGGCCAACGATTTATGGAATTATATTCCTGCAGGGTAACAGGGAAGAAAAGCTGCATATTTAACACGAACATTGACAGAATTTATAAGTGCACAGTATTTGGGAGAGCCGTGAGGATTCCTAAAAGCAATCCATATAATTCACGTAACAAATAAAAATGCTGGGATCCAGGAGGGAAGTGTAACTCATCTAAAATCACAAAGCTTTTAGAACTAGACGCGGGTCCCAATTCTCGAGAATTCTTAGGACCGGGAAAGGCACGTTACCCTGAGCGGCTACAGCAAAGTCTTGCCAGTGACATAGTAGGATTGGGGATTGAATTTTGCTTTGGGTTCAGACCAGCTTTATAAGCAGCCCAGCAGACAACGTGCTTGGCTGTGTCCCTCTGACTGGTGAGCAAATTGTTTCCTTTTGTGTGATCCTCTGAGACACAGGAAAATTGTAATGGGGTCAACTCCTGAGAGATACAGCATCTAATTACACCCTTTAAAAAATGATGTCTTGTGGTTTGGAGCCCTCTCTTCGGTATTTAAGCCTGTCATGGTCTCAGTTCCATCTGCTGTCCAGCCTCATCTCCCTGCCTTCTGCGCCACCCAGCTGCATCCCAGCAACATAGAACCCTATGCCATGTCCAAGCCTACACCAAGTCATCATGACCCAGGGCCTTTGCACATACTGTGTATATTTTCCTCGTCTCTGTTTTTCCCCTGCTGTGACAGTGAGATCCTGCTTATTTAAGACTCATCTTTTAGGCCAGAGTGGTGGCTCACACCTGTCACTCAGCATTTTGGGAGGGCAAGGCAGGAAGATTGCTTTAGGCCAGGAGTTCGAGACCAGCCTGGGAAACACAGTGAGACCCATTTCTACGAAAAATTTAAAAATTAGCCTGGTGTGGTGGTACGTGCTGATAGTCCCAGATACCTGGAAGTCTGAGGGGGGAGGATGGCTTCAGCCCAGGAGTTCGAGGCTGCAGTGAGCTATGACTGCATCACTGCACTCCACTCTGGGTAATAGAATGAGACCCTGGCTCAAAAATAAATAAATACATAAATCATTCATCTTTTAAAAGCTCATCTTCTATGCTTACACCCATGTTCATAGATGCTCTGTCCACAAGCCAAGCGGTAGAAACAACCCAAGCATCCATCAAGGGCTGAATAAATAAGTAAATATTATACCATACAATGGAATAGTATTCAGTCTTAGAAAGGAAGGAAATGCTGACACATGCTACAACATTAATGAACCTTGAAGACGTCATGCTGAGTGCAATAAGCCAGTCCTGATAGGACAGTTGCTGTCATTCATGTTGTATCGTATGTCAGCATTTCCTGCCTTTCGAAGGTTCACTTCCTGTGGGTACTACAGGAAGCCTTTGCAGAGGATAGGGACTTTGTAAAAGTTTGTTTTTTTTTTAATTGTGGCAAAGATTTAAAAGTGGGCAAAACACGTGAATAGACACTTCTCAAAAGAAGATATACGGGCAGCCATTAGACACATGAAAAAAGTGCTCAGCCTCACTTACCATCAGAGAAATGCAAATCAAAACCACATTGAGATACCACCCAACCCCAGTAAGAATGGCCATCATTAACAAAACAAACAACAGGCGGGTGTGGTAGCTTAGCCTGTAATCCCAGCACTTTGGGAGACTGAGGCGAGAGGATTGCCTGAGCCCGGGGGTTTGAGACCAGCCTGGGAAACTTGGTGAGACCTTGTCCCTACAATAAATCACACACACAAAAAATTAGTCAGGCATTGTGGCATGCGTCTGTAGTTCTAGCTGCTTGGAAGGTTGAGGCGGAAGGATCACCTGAGCCCAGCAGGTGTGCCACCACTGCACTTCAGCCTGGGTGACAGAGTGAGACTCCCACTCAAAATAAATAAATAAATAAATACATAAATAAATAAAAATAAAACAAACAACAACACATGCTGGAGAGGATGAGGAGAAAAAAGAATGCTTCTACACTGCTGGGTGGGAATGCAAACTAGTACAATCTTTTTGGAAGACAGTATGGGGATTTCTGAAATTATGACCCAGCAATTCCCCTGTTGGGAATGTACCAGGAGGAACTCAAGTCATCCTCCAAAAAAGATACCTGCACATGCATGTTTGTTGCAGCTCTATTCACAATAGCAAAAACATGGGACCAACCACGCCGCCCATTGAGGCTGGAATAGATAAAAAAGTGTGGTACATATACCCAATGGAATATTATGCAGCCATCAAGAAAGACAAACATATGGACTTTGCAGCAACTTGGATGGATTTGGAGTGGATCGTACTCAGTGATCTACCACAGAAACAAAGAACAGAGTCCACTCATAAGTGGACCTTGAACAATTATCATAACACTAAAAGAAAGAGACTGGCAGTAGTGGGAAACTGCCTGGGGAGAGGGGGTGGGATTGGCAGCTGAGGGAAACTGCCAGGGGAGGGAGGGGCACACTTCATCAACAAGGGTACCTGGATAATGAACATTGGTATACCTAACCCTGAATTATACCCCGCATCTTTTTTTTTTTTTTTTTTTGAGTTGGAGTCTCACTCTGTCGCCCAGACTGGAGTGCAGTGGCTGCTCCCGGCCACCACGGCCTCGACCTGCTGGGCTCTGGCAATCCTTCCGCCTTGGCCTTCCAAGTCGCCGGAACTACAGGCGCGCGCTACCACGCCCGGCTGATTTTTGATTTATTGTAGAGATGAGGTCTCGCCAAGTTGCCCAGGCGGGTCTCAAACCAGCGGGCTCAGGCAATCCACTCACCTCGGCCTCCCAAAGCAAGGGATTATAGGCTGAGCCACCAAGCCCGGCCATACCTCACATCTTTAAAATATAAATAAATAAGTAAAATTGTGGTAAAGCACACATAACATGAAGTGTATCGTTTTAGCCATTTTTTAAGCATACAGTTCAGTAGTGTTAAGCGCGCTGTTAAGTATATTCACATTGTT
>CAUYQG010185341.1:0-48984 GCA_963574415.1 Tarsius wallacei
TGCACTCCAGCGTGGGTGACAGAGTGAGACTCCAACTCAGAAAAAACAAGACCCTTCCTGATTTGTGTCTGAGTTCAGAATCAGTCCCCGGTGCAGTCTTAAGAGGAGGCAGAAAGGCCATTAGCCCCAGACTCAAAAGGACCCTTCCTCAAGCATCCCATTAAAATATATCTATGACCATGTATCCAAAAAAAATCCATCAATGATTTTCCTTTGATCCAATCCTCAACAGAAATGGAAAATAGATACTTTTCTTGGTCATTTTCCTGGTCTTTTAATAAACATTGTTTACAATTCTGCTTAAGTGTCTGTGTTTTTTGTTAGAATATAGTTTTGGCTGTTGTCTCTGAGAACCAAGATAACAATGTCTTACAAGAAAGAAAGCAGATAATTTTTCCCCTGGGCATAGGTAGTCCAGGGCTGCTCTGTCAGTACTACAGTGGTTCCTGGGCATCTTCTGTCTTTTGGAATTGCCATCCCTGGGTAGTGCTTTGTCTACATTGTCCAAGATGTCTCATTGCCACGACCCCCTTTTTAGCCAGCAAGAAGAGGAAAAAGGAAGGTAGAAAACTCTGCACCTTTAAGGACATGATCCAGACATTGCATATATAAGTCCTGCGTAAATATGGCCGGCCAGAATGCAGTCACATGACCACACCTAGCTATAAGGTAGGCTGGGTAATGTAGTCTCTATTCTGGGAAGCCATTTTATCTTTTTAAATTTAGGGTTCCTCTGGGAAGCCATTTTATCTTCTTAAATGTAGGGTTCCTATAGCTACCAAAAAAGGTCAAAAAAGGTTTTGGGGAACAGTTAGCAGTCTATCCACAGCCTCCCATTTTGATACTTAGAAGTTTTCAACTTGTCCAAGAAAAAAAACTGACCCCCTCTGGCAAGAGAAAATAACGAAATTCCCCCCGCCCCCTTTTCTCTCTTAACTTAGTAGCTCCCACAGAGGAATGGTTTTTAATGCTAAGCAATGAAAGACAAAGGAAAAGAGGCTGCTGGAATCTGGAGTATTTATTTGTAATCAAGAATGTCTTGAGCTCTTAGGCTAGTACCTAAAAACCAATCTGAATGTTGTCATTGAGTGCCTGTGCCTGCAGCAAAAGCACAGAACATTTTGAGATGCAGATAGTATCAGATCACCATCTGGACCATAAATAATTTACACATTTTAGATACCTGGGAATCACATGAGTCAGAAACAAATAATGTGTTAAATCTCAGTGAGAAAAAAATATCTCCAAACATTGTATCTGTGAGTCCAATTTAACATCTAATGACAGTTTTGAGAATTGAATGAAGATAAAGGAAATCTCCCTATTGCTTATATAAAATCAAATTAACATTAATTTTTATTTTAAAAAATGCACAAAGGAAAGGCTGATCAAATGGAGCTTAATGCTCCACAATCCAGTCACGGGAGGCCAACTGAAATTGAATTCTGTATCCAATGCCCTACCTTTGGGTGTTAGACTCTTATTGGATCTTAACCACATAGTGACTTTACACATTAGGCCCCGAGTTTGTGAAATATGGTCAGTCTTTTAACTGTTTTTTGAGAAAGTTTGCTGAGGCATCTGATTCAGTATATTTGAAAAAAGACGGGCTATGGCAGAAAGAAACTGGGGGCTGATCCTGGTTGGTGGTAGGAGGGTGAAACAGAACACCGGCTGCCCCAGATCCTGTGGGTGGAGCACGAATAGGGGGCAGGGTTGAGTTGGGCATTGCCAGAAAGTCATAACAGAAGCTCTTTCAGGATAGAGCCAGGAGCTTGAAAGTTAGAAATGAACAAGGTTAGGAGCTGGCAAGATAACCTGCCTACTGACCTTCACCAAGTCCCTATCAGTGGCCTTGGTCAGCATTTACAAGCCCAGCCATTCACCTGCCAACTTCTCTCCGGACAGTGCCTTAAAGGGATGGATTCTTGGTTGGGCATTTTTATGTCTGATTGAGAAATGGCTGATCACATGAGGTCACTCTGAATATGTGTGGACACAAATAAGTATCTTTGATCACTTCAAATTTATATTCTATATTTATTAAAAGAATTATGTTAGGTTTGTCTAGAATTTGTTTTTCTCATACATCACTTTTGAATACACATAACAAAAAGAAAATTTAAACAATAAACGAGTGAAAGGATTCCTAAAACTTCTTCATGTTCAGAACCCCCCATTTCTAAATCAACTCTTTAAAATTGAGGCATAGCCAGGTTCGGTGGCTCAGCCTGTAATCCCAGAGCTTTGGGAGGCCGAAGTGAGTGGATTGCCTGAGCCCACGGGTTCGAGACCTGCCTGAGCAACTTGGGGAGACGCGTCTCTACAATAAATCAAAAATTAGCCGGGCGTGGTAGCCCGCGCCTGTAGTTCTGGCTACTTGGAAGGCTAAGGTGGAAGGATTGCTGGAGCCCAGCAGGGCGAGGGCGGTGGCCAGGAGCATGCCACTGCACTCCAGTCGGGGGGACAGAGTGAGACTCCAACTCAAAAAAATAAAAGTAAATAAAAATAAAATTGAGGCATAATACAATATACATTAAAGTAAAATACATTAGTCATAAATGTGTATGTGTATGTATGTATACATGACGTATATAATCTGGTAACCACCATCTAAAGTATGTAGAGCAAATGGGACTTTTTTTTTTTTTTTTGAGTTGGAGTCTCACTCAGTCGCCCAGACTGGAGTGCAGTGGCCGCTCCCGGCCACCGCAGCCTCGACCGGCTGGGCTCCGGCGATCCTTCCGCCTCAGCCTTCCGAGTAGCCGGAATTACAGGCACGCGCTACTATGCCCGGCTGATTTTTTGATTTGTTGTAGAGATGAGGTCTCTCCAAGTTGCCCAGGCGGGTCTCAAACCTGTGGGCTCAGGCAATCCACTCACCTCAGCCTCCCAAAGCGCGGGATTACAGGCTGAGCCACCAAGCCTGGCTAGCAATTGGGACGTTCATACACCATTGGCGGAAGTGAAAATTAATACAATGACTTTGAACATCAGTTTTACGGTATCTATAAAGTTAAGCATGTGCCTACCTTATGATCCAGCAATCCCACTCCTGAGTATATACACAAGAGAAATGACTACATATGTCCACCAAAATGCTTGTATAAAAATATCTGTAACTGTTGTATGCAATGGCTCACACCTGTAATCCCAGCACTTTGGGAGGTGGAAGCGAGAGGATTACCTGAACCCACGGGTTTGAGACCAGCCTGAGCAATTTGGTGAGACCTCATCTCTACAATAAATAAAAAAATTAGCTGGACATGATGGTGCACATCTGTGGTTCCAGCTATTTGGGAGGCTGAGGCAGAAGGAGCTCAAGGCTGCGGTAGCCATGAGCTAGCCGCTGTACTTCAGCCTGGGCGACAAAATGAGATTATAACTCAAAAAAAAAAAAAAAAGAGTATCTATAGCACCACAATTCATACTGGTCAACAATGAAAGCAACCCAAATGTTCATCAACAAGAGAATGGATAAATACTTTGATGATATATACATATAATAGAAAAATACACAGGCACAAAAATGAACAAATTACTGATACACACAATAACAGATGAATGTCACAGATAGTATGGGTGAAAGAAGTCAGACACAAAAGGTACATACTGTGTGATCCCGTTTATATAAAGTTCAAGAACAGGCAACACTAATCAATTATGATAGAAGTCAGAATAATGACTACCTCTTAGGGGATGTTTTTATTTTATTTTTTGAGTTGAAGTCTCACTCTGTTGCCCAGGCTGGAGGGCAGTGGCATGCTCACGGCCACCGCAGCCTTGACCTGCTGGGCTTAGGTGATCCTTCCTCCTCAGCCTTCCAAGTAGCTGGAACTATAGGCATTAGGAATATTATTAACAAGAGTAGTAAATGCCCATAAAACAATGCTGCCCTAGACCTCTCTTCTCCCATATACCTATCTGCATAACCTTCTCACATGCAAATCTTTGTTCAAATATCACCTCATCAGTGAGACCTACCCTGACCACTCTGTTATAAATTGCAAGCTATAACCCCAAGTTTCAATTATTTTTATTCTCACGTTTTCTATTACACCTCTCACCTTTTAACATACTCTATGGTTTACTTATTTATTATATTTATTGCTTACCATCTGTTTCCTCCTGCTTAAATATAAGCTCCACATCCAATTGCTGGTCAATGTAGGGATTATATAGACCCAGCCCACTCGCCCCAATTCAGGGTATCATGGGATCCCTGAGACTTTTCTAACAGCCACATCAAAACCCAACTTTTACCCTCTACCTGATCCAGCTTCCTTCACTTCTGAAAAATATTGATCCCTAGAGAACTCCCCAATAAATTGCCCCTATGTAAATATCAGAGTCTGATCCCTGGGGTATCTGACCTATGACACTGTCATTCATTGAAACAGAGATCAAGGGAAGAAGACCAAGTTTACTGGGGCAAAATCATGAGTTCAGGTTTGGACGTGTTATCTTTGACATGACTTTGCCCTATCTAAGAGACATCAAGCAGGCAGTTGCATACTTGAGAAAAAAATAGCTTTGCCTTCAAGCTGCTCACGATATAATCAAGAAGATAAGACATGTCTTTTAAAAGTTCATAATATGAGTTATTATGTTATTTAACATTACAGATGAAGTGCTAAATGAGTCCAGAGGAGATCAGGGAAGACCTCCTGGGAAAGGTCATTTATTCATTCATTCACGTAGCATGTATGAGGGTGGACCCCCAAAAAACCTGAAATTTGTTTGTAAAAAATTGTGTATTTATTTTTACATGTTTAAACTTCAGTCACCTTCAAAGCGCTCTCCATTTGATGCAATACACCTATCAAGACGCTTTTTCCACTGTTCAAAACAGTTTTTGAATTTGTCAATTTTGATGCCCTTTATTGCTTCTGCCGATTTTTGTTTCACCCCCTGGACACTGGCAAAACATTTTCCTTTGAGGACTTCTTTCATCTGAGTAAACAACAACAACAAAAAAGTTGTTCAGGGCAAGATCAAATGTACAGGGAAGGTGGGGCACAGGGGTCATGCTGTTGGTCAAAAACTGCTGAATGCTCAGCACAGTGCAGGCAGGTGTGCTCATAGATCTTCCATCATGAAACGGGCAAACACTTTGAAAGAATCTCCAACAAAAAAATTCACTGAAGCCAAATGCAGCCTCTCACGACAACGGTAGCTGGTACACTGATGCGGATGGGTTCCTAGAACACTTAGCTAGCAGGGAAAGCCTATACTGCAAGGGATCTACCCTTCAAAAAATAATTCCAAGTTTTTTTGAGGGGGTTGCCCTTCATATTATTTCTCACGAGTCTGTGGCTTTTCTAGGTGGTTCTGTCTGGGCTGGGCTTGCTTGTGGGTTCCCTCTCGTATCAGTACCTCACTTCATTCCTTGTATGGCAAAATAATATTCCACTGCATGGATATACTGCATATCGTTTATCTATTCATCAGTGGATGGATATTTGGTTGTTTATACCTTTTGGCGATTATGAATACTCCTGCTATGCACATCTGAATACAAGTTTTTGTGTGGACAAATGCTTGGATCTCTCTTGTGTAGATACCTAGGAGTGGAATTTCTGAGTCATATGGTAAATTTATGCTGAACTTTTTTTTTTTTTTTGAGTTGGAGTCTCACTCTGTCACCCAGACTGGAGTGCAGTGGCACGCTCTAGGCCACCGCAGCCTCGACCTGCTGGGCTCCGGCGATCCTTCTGCCTCAGCCTTCCGAGTAGCCGGAATTACAGGCACGTGCTACCATGCCCGGCTGATTTTTTTTGATTTATTGTAGAGATGAGGTCTCGCCAAGTTCCCCGGGCAGTTCTCAAACCCATGGGCTCAGGCAATCCACTCGCCTCGGCCTCCCAAAGTGCTGGGATTACAGGCTGAGCCACCGAGCCCGGCCTTATGTTGAACTTTTAAAGAAATGACCAAATTAGTTTCCAAATTCATTGTACTTTTTTTATACCTACCAATAACATATGAGGATTTCCACTTTTCCGCATTTATGCCAGCATTTGTTACTGTCTGTCTTTTTTATTCTAGTCACCATAGTGGATGTGAAGTATCTCATTGTGGCTTTGATTTGCATCTGCCTAATGACAATGATGTTGAGCATTTTTTTCGTGTGGACTAGCCATCTGTATGTCATCTTCGGTGAAATGCCTATTCCAATTCTTTGCTCATTTTAACAGAGTTGTTTGTCTTTTTAATATTGAGTTTTTAATTTCAGATTGAAATTTAATATGAATCCATGTAACCTTTCTGGAGTACAGTGTGGCATTTTGTTTCCAATGCCCTAGAATTTGGTGTTTGTGTGTGTATTCCTCTGAGTGAGTGGACACTGTGATGCACCACCTAGATTCCCCTTCAATGGCATACTTCTCAGTCAACTTTAAGAGTGTGGTCAGGTGCCATTGCCTTGCTAGACTCTGGTGTCGCCATGCTTCCTGGCTTTTGCCTCCTCCCCTACCTTGGAGAGGTGAATCTCCTCTTTCTCTTTCTCTCTCTAATTTACTTTTTAAGTGGCTGCATTTTCTAATCTTAAAAAAAGAAAAAAAAGAGTGTGGTCAGCAGACAGCCATCAGCTGTCAGCCCCTCAAGGTTTGCCTCCGTTGCAGAGAGCTACCAGGGCAGCCCACACTCAGTGACTAATCAATGCAAAGGTATAATTGCCTGGACATTTCCACTCAGCTTTGGACAACTCTGAAGGGCTATTCTAACTCAAGAGCTCCCAAGGAGGTCAGCCAGGCCGGTCAGTAGGCCTGCATCAAAGTTTAACTTCTCCCTCTACCCAATCCTGCTTTATTCCCTTATCTTTCACAGGTGTTGTTCCCAAGGGCACTTCGTAATAAACCTCCTGCACACAAAACTCCATCTCAGAGAGTCCGTTTCCTGAAGAATTCAACCTACAAAATGGAGCTTTATCTTAACTCCCCAAAGAGTATCATCTTCTAAGAAATTCTGTGTAGTTATAATGGCACACCCACACACGCGTACACACACACACACACACACACACACACACACACACACACGCACACACCATCTCTTGTAATTGGCCCAAAGTGAGCACCTGACCCAATGTAGACCAAACAAAGCTTTTCCCTAGGGGTGTTGAACTTGGGAATCAAAGTCATTGCTTCTGCCTGATGCAAAGCTGTAAAATAGGAGGGTAGGAAAGAGTAACACTGAATATCTGGTTGCTCATTCCCTGCATGTCTCCAAGGAACCCTAGAGCTATGACTAAGCCTTGCCCAACCCCTGGGAATGTGGCCCTTGGAAAGCTTTTTTTTTTTTTAATTATTTGATTTTATTTTTTGAGTTGGAGTCTCACTCTGTTGCCCAGACTGGAGTGCAGTGGCACGCTCCCGGCCACCGCAGCCTTGACCTGCTGGGCTCCAGCTATCCTTCCGCCTCAGCGTTCCAAGTAGCTGGAACTATAGGCGTGCACTACCATGCCCGGCTAATTTTTTTATTTACTGTAGAGATGAGGTCTCGCCAAGTTGCCCAGGCGGGTCTTGAACCCGCGGGCTCAGGCAATCCACTCACCTCGGCCTCCCAAAGTGCTGGGATTACAGGCTGAGACACCGAGCCCGGCCAGTTACAGTTTTATAGAAAGAAAATTGTGGTGATGCTGCATGTTGGTCCCTGCGTTGTTTATGTCTCACTGTAGCCTCACTCACACTAATTGCCTGGGTCATGTGAGCAACTGTGGTCAATGGGATGTCTCTGTAGAAATAAAGATCTAATTCATACTTGCACGTTGAGGGCCTCCTTTTGCCGCTCTTGGGAACCCTGGAAATACCTCTTAGGTTCCAGGCAGACCTGCAGAAAACTGCTGACTCATTAGGGAATCCAGCAGAGATTAAAGGAGCCAGCCCAGTCTGTGGTGATCACATAGCAGATCCTCAGAGACCTTAGATAAATAGGCCTTGAGTTGTTATTCTAAACAGCTAAAGCTAACAAATACAGAAAGTCAGATAATGAAGCTGATTATAATGTGTATTGGAATCATATATCTATAGTCAGGATTTATCATTTGCCAGACACTGTGAAAAGTACTAGAAAATAAGACAAGCAATCTCTTTCCTTCAGTTTGTTCTGGAAAACAATGTTATCAGCAATTATACCAAAGGATTATAAAAAATTATAAAAAGAAGAGTCTAGAGTACAGAGGTAGGGCACCCAACCCTAGGCTGGGAATGCGCAGCAATGCCTCAGAAGCAGAGCCCTGATGATGGGGTAATGTTATTTAGCTGTAAAAGGGCAAAATTAAGAGGTACTAGGGGCGGGGGTAGTGGGGGAGGGAGGAAGGGGGAGGAGCTGGGCCAGGTTTCAGACAGCGTGAATAACACGTGTAAAAGCCTGGAGGTAAGAATGAGCATTGTCTGCTGGAAGAAATAAAAGAAGTTCAGAGCCCAGTCTAGAACTAGTTTTCTATTGTCACATCTTTTATCACCTTCCACTGAGCCTCACTCCAGGAATTTTCTACTGCATTTATCATGGTCTGGAAAACTTACTTAAGTTTTTCTTGTGGTCTATGAAGGCAATGCCGGTGAGATTGTTCAAGACATGTAGCCAAGTGAATGCAGCTTATTGTGTTGGGAGATTTGTAACACTTCAGATAAGTAGTAAGCCCTGGGGTATCACATATCCATGTTTGAGTGTCCTTGCCCATCCAAAAGCAATTGAAGAGAAAAATGTGGCACAGAAGTGTACAAATGTCAGATGTGTGCTTCCTGATGTGTGTCTATCATGAATAGGCACTGAAATGCTGGCAACCAAATTGCCCTGAGTATTCATAGTATTTTAAGGATAAAGAAATACTGCTATGGCATAAAGCATCAATTTAAAGTCTTCAAAGTGGTGTTATAACTATAATTTAATTGGATCTGATGGGGACTCATTATAGTAACACTAACATGATAGGCAAAACATATTCTATTAATAGAGTACTAGAACAGAAACAAGGTAATCGAAATGTCTCATAATGATGTTGGGATTTAAAAATCACGGCTTACCATCACTATTATAACACTATTTCAGACATTTGTTAACTAGTATAATTTATGTGATTTTTAATTTCCAGGTCCCTATTGTACTTTTTTCAACATTCTCATTTATTTGCAAAAGGTACTACTCAAGAAAAGTTCGTTCAATTTGAACATTTGAACTCACATTCAATTAAATGAAGCATGTGGATTTATCTGGAACAATGACTTGCATTCACTAAAAATGGTTTATTATCCAACTTCCTAATTCTATATAGGCGGTCAAAACTGCAGTTCTACACATTTTCCTGGCTTGGGAGGTAAAAATGACCTCTGTCAGATAATAAAAATAATAATGGTATTTATAATACTTTCTGATATTTCTTTAGTGAGTGCTTTAAAATGTATGTGGTGAGAAGCCCACCATTTAAACATGTGTTTTACATATGAGGAGATGGAAATTGAGAAGATAGTATAATATGGTTAAATAGTTGGGACAACTCAGAATCAGAAGTCAAATCTAGCTGTGTAATCATGGAAAAGAAATCTTAAGGACCTGTGACAGAAGAGTTGCATTTTATAGGTAATTAAGCAAATATTCATGGAGTAGAGCCCAACTTGAGTCCTCTATCCCTACATTCTTATGCCCAATGCCCTATGGAAATGTCCTTGATGTACAAAAGATTCCCCCAAATCATGCAGTTTTTCTGGGGTACAGCAGTGAATTAATATCAAAATAAAAATTGGAGCCACAAGACTTGTTTCCACTGTTGAAGACTATTTCCTTCTAGAAATCATCAAGGAAACTGAATTTAACAAACTGGTATAATCCCTTACCTTAATTAGTAAATATTTTTTATTTTAAGATTCAACCCTTAAACGTTTGAATTTCATTTATATAAGAATAATTTAAGGTAGCAATTCTCAACTGGGGATGATTTGGACTCTTCCTGGGGACATTTGGGAATCTTTGGTGACATTTCTGGACGTCACGACTGTGTGTGGTGGGGGACAGTGTTCTATTGATCTCTTTTGAGTAGGGTCCAGAGGTGCTGCTAAACATCCCACAATGCACAGAACACCTCCCACAACAAAGAATTAGCCAGGCCACAGTGTTGATAGTGCTGAGGTCTAAAAATCTTTCCTTATAGATTTTTTTTAAAAGTAGCATTTATTATACAATCTAATTACAAATATATTAATATTCATTGTAGGACATTTGAAGCAAAAAAGATAAGAGCACAAAGCAGAAAATGAAAATCACTCATAACCCACACCCAGAGATAACCTCTGTTAATAGTTTTTCTATCTCATCATTCCCTTTCATGTTTAATTATATGTTTTTAAAAGGAGATTGTTGCATGCATATTTGGTTACCTATTTTGCAACTTTCTGCTTTACTATACCTTAAACACCATTCAGTATTATTGAATAGTTTCTGTAAAAATCATTTGGAGTATGGTGTTCTAACTTGCAGATAATTTAACTACTCTACCAAGGTTAGATTTTTGGTTATTTCCAAATAAATAATATTGTTATGAAGATTCCTGAAATTACATGCTTCACAACACTAAAGACGACTCTCTTAGGATAAAATCTAAATGTCAAAGTGTATAAAATTTCTTTTCTTCATCCATGATTTGAATTTTTACATTGTATGCTAAGAAAGTGTTTGTCAAAATTTCTTTCCACCAGAAGCAAATAAGAATTCTGTTTCTCACCTCCTTGCCAACCTGAATAATGTAGTGCCTCTTAAAGTGAAAACCGTTATTCTTGATATTTAATCCTTGCCCATTAAATAGCAATGCATAATCAAATAATATGCGTAGAGGTCTTTCCTGTACTGGCAGAGACTATTCAATATTTCAAAGGTGGCATCCCTTTGGTCCCTGGAGGATTTCCCTTAAAGAAATTATTGATTTGTGTCATCAAAAACCAAATATTCAAGAAGAAGTCTCAAATGCTGACTAAAAGCAAAGTATGTGGGTTTCCCAGGAGTCCCATCTGTAAAAGGATCATTGATTTTTGACCTTTTGGGATGTTTCATCTCTCTTTCCTTTTAAAAAAAAATTCTTCTACTGTTTCATTATGTACATGGATAACATGAGGAAGAAGAGAGTAAAACTGAGGGATAAATGACACGATTTCGCTGCTTTTTGATTGGTGCCTGCCAAATACCTCTCAGGGATATTAAAGTTTAAAAGTTTTAAGCAAACAAGCAAAAATCACTGTCTCTAGGCAGATGTCCTTCTCCACTAATCAGTAAAGGTACTTTGTCTGTTTCTGCTTGATTTTATTAAAACATTCCAAATAAGCAGAGAAAAGCTCTCTAGAGGCAATTACTGCAGCATTCATGTTCATATAAAGATCTTTATCTTAAAAGTGTTAGACATAGTCCCTAAATTGGAATCTAATTTTTTTGTAAGATTTTAATGATTCAGATCTAGATCTTTAAAAAGTTGCTTTAAAATCCTCTCTTCTAAATTTGCTTTGACAATTTTTGGGGTGCTAGAAAACTACTTTGCCCATGATGAATTTCATAATTTAGGCATTCTGGACAGAATACGCTAAAGCCTCACATTGATATTAACTAAAAGCTGTAAAAATGTCACTTTCTAGACATGTAAGCATCAGAATTAATGGGGAAAATAACAGAACCAATCACCTCTATTTAATTTATTTGAAAATCCTTTTTTTCTTTTACTGATACATAATGTACCTACCCATCAGATTTGATGTGTAACAACCAGTCTTGAGATCTCAGTGGCTTATAGCACAAACGTGTTTTATTTTGCGAGAGTCTCCATGTCCCATGATATTCTGCTGGGCTTGGCTCTAGATTGCTTATCGAGTCAAAATCTATGCTGTCTGTTTGTTCATTCGCCTTGGATCTGAAGCCACCGGAGACACGTCCTCCTCAGGACAGAAGGCAAAAGTGCAAGATGCCAAGGCAAAGACACAGCTTATTTAAAACCTCTGCACCTGAGCTTGGTGGCTCAGCCTGCAATCCCAGCAGGTCGGGCTCGGTGGCTCAGCCTGTCATCCCAGCACTTTGGGAGGCCGAGGCAAGTGGACTACCTGAGGCTGTGGGTTCGAGACCAGCCAGGGCAACTTGGCGAGACATCGTCTCTACAATAAATAAATAAATAAATTAGCTGGGTGTGGTAGTTCATGCCTGTAGTTCCAGCTACTTGGAAGGCTGAGGCGGAAGGATCACTGGAGCCCAGCAGGTCAATGCTGGGGTGGCAGTGAGTGTACCACTGCACTCCAGCCTGGGTGACGGAGTGAGACTCCAACTCAAAAACAAACAAACAAACAAACAAACAAATAAAATAAAACCTCTGCTCTCATCATGTCTTCTAACAATTCTTTCCCTAAAGCAGGTCAAGTGACCAAGACTAACAGCAATAGGAAATATGCTTTGCCTGCCTTATGTAGGGCACTGCAGGAGCACAGCATGTTTAATTTACTTGCCTAGGCTGGGCGTGGTGGCTCGTACCTCCACCTGGGATGCTGAGGTGGGAGGATTGCTTGAGCCCAAGAGTTCGAGACCAGCTTAGGAAATATGGTGATACTTTTTCTTTACAAAAAAAAAAAAAATAGTTTGGCATGATGACACATGCTTGTGTTCGTAGCTTCTTGGGAGGCTGAGGCAGAAGGTTCACCTAAGATCTAAAAGTAGAACCTGCGGTGAGCCCTGATGGTGTCACTGCACTCCAGCCTGGGTGACAGAGTGAGACCTTGACTCAAAAAAAAAAAAAAAAGAATTACTTGCCTAATAATTTAATTCACACCTAGCACTTCACCATGCCATCTTTATTTAACTTAGATTGGTTTTTATTTGATAGAAAATAATAATTTGCTCATGTGCCTGCTCTTGTGTCCCTATTAAGCAGTGATATTCTCCAGGAAGACATTTTATTCTTAGTGCCCACCCTAAGCACAGCATTTGTAGAGAAAACCTAGGAACTAGGTGCCAATAAAACAAAAGTTCAGGAAATAAATTAAATAAATTAATTCTGATAACATGCTGAAAATCTAGTTAATGGCTGAACAGAGACATATTACACATCTTACTCTAAAAATGTAATACAAATGTTCTCTAAAATTGAATCATTAAAAATGCCTACATTTATGATGTTATAGTTATAACCATTTTGGTGAGTGTATTTTAATCTGTTGTCAATATTACTAAATTATAATGATAATAAAAACACTCAAAAGTGATCTTATAACCACAGTCTCCCGAATTATTTTAGTTCACTTTATCCTGAGTCTCACTTCTGTGGTGTTTGTATACAATCACTTTACAAAAGAAACAAATTCAAAAATGAATGGAGAAGTTATTAAGTAAAATGAGATTTTAACAACTCCAAAAACCCTCACTCTACCTTTTTCCTTGACACCTGAGTAGCAGTCTTGGGATATATGATTCTTTGTGATTTTCATGATTTAATCTCAAGAATGACTCATTTGTTACTAAGATCACCTGTCTAACACACAATTCCAAATGCAAAAGGAAATGGAAAAAAAGGTTCTGTTGCTTTCTGTGTCTTTAAATGTTTATTTAATATTGGGAACAGAAAGACATGTATCTTATAATTACTTTGAGACTTAAAAAGACACATGAATTTATACAAACATATATATACATACACAGTTACCTGTTCTTATCTATTGATACTAACACAGGTAGAAGTTTTCTAAGAAGAAATGCCAAAAGCGGAAATGAATAGTAGACCTTCATTGACTCTTAAGAGGTATTTGTGTTCATATATGTCAAAATTTGGGTGATAAGGCGGTGTAGGTTATTGTCTCCACTATGCCATACTTAAGTCACCAAACACCATCAAAACCATTCACCTTGTGAGGATCAGAGATAGTTGCCGGGATGCACAGAGAGTCTATATTTATAGATCATACAAACTTGGGCTTTCAGAGAGGAAGACCTGGTTTTTTTCTAGCTCCATCACATTTCATACATTTTCAAAGATCACAAAGTTAAATTCTCTGAGCCTTGCTTTCTTCATCTTTAAAATGATCACACAGCTTATTGTAAGGATTATGGATACGAAAGGCACCAGGTTGATGTGTGGCAGCAAGCCAAGTGCCAGATAAATTGTGTTCCTTAAAATGGCCACATAGAGTTAAAAGGAAATTCAAAGATAAATCAAATTGCATTTATAGTTTTAGCATTAAAATTAAGATTGAAGTAGGACACAAAGTCATTTCTATCTGAACGTATTTACTACCTGGATATCCAAGGGCTTAGAAGAAGAAAACTGGAAGACTGGGGACAAGAATGTCTGGGGTAGAGTCATGAGGAGGATGTAAGATGTGGACACAAAGTATGAAGCTCTTTGTATTATGTTAATGTCCACCAAATATGGTGGACCCATTGTTTAGCACATACTTATAAATAGATCATGAAAACCAGAATGAACATTTTATTCTATACTGTGAAGTAGAAAAAACCTGGGCTTTGAAATCAGAACTTCAGTATTTAACTGGGTGTGTCCCTCAGACAAATTATTTAACATTTTCTAGCTTTGATTTCTTAACTGGTAATTGTATTACATGTATTGAAAAAGTCTGTCTTCCAGGTACTGCATTAGACCTGTCATATGTTTATTCACAAATTCATTAATTTATCAAGCATATTCAAGATGCTAGCTTGTGTGGGCAGCCCTGAGTATAGAGGAGTGAATGATATCATCACCATCTCAAATTTCAGTCAGGTAGAGGAAATATGATTTTACTCTTCATGGTACTTTCTCATTTTAAAATTGCATATTAATGGTATATAAGTTAAAGGGATTCTGGGAGAAATAAAAATAAAGTGAGTCAGACATGTAAATAGGGTTAAAAGTGATGTCTCCTCTAAGGAGGCTTTATTTAAGTTGAAAATTGAGGGATGAAATGCAACTTTACAAAGAACATTCTGGACATGGAAAACAGCTTGTTCAAAGGTTATACTGAAGGTCTAACACTCCTTAAAATGAATCTATTTGAACATGAAAAAAATAATTCTAATGATTTTGATTCCGTGTGAAGCTGTTAGATTCCTAAAGGCATTGGTAGAATCCAAGCCCTGAGTATTAACAATCTTGAAGATTTCATTATTCTGTCTGAAACTTTGTTTCCTTACTCTGAATCTCAGTAAATATTAGCATTCTTATAACCTCTAATCCCCATTGTTCAATCTGGGCATGTTAAAATAGGTAGAAACTGACAATTTGTAAGAGAGGTGATGAAAACTAAGTTACTGAAAATTATTTAATTCTACTTAGTACACATCATCATTCAGAAATACTAGATATTTATAACTTCAAGTTTTGTTGCTGTTTACTATAACAGAAAAATATGGTCTAGTACTGTAGTTAACTTGTAGATAAGATTAGCTAGCTATACTTCAATCTTACAAGGGGGCACCCTAAAACCCCAGAATTATCTTTTAGATGGTAGGCCTCTTTTTAGTACACTCGGAATTTGTTCTTCACAGTTAACCAAAGCTTTTGTCTGGAAATTTTGAGAAGGTTGCATCACAATTTGCAGAAGAAACATCCTAAGTTGTGGCAAACAAGTGACTAGTTTTTTCACTTCACAGCACATCTACCCACACCGTGCTGAGTGTTCAGCAGTTTTTCACCAAAAATGACATGACTCCCTGTGGCCCACCCTCCCTATTTGCCAGATCTTGCCTCAAGTGACTTTTTGTTTCCCCAGATGAAAAAAGTTCTCAAAGGAAAAAGTTTAGTTGACATGGAAGAGATGAAAACAAACAAACAAACAAACAAACAAAAAACCAACAGAAACACCAAAAGGCATCAAAACTGATGAGTTCAAAAAACTGTTCTGAGCAGTGGAAAAAGGGCTTCAATGGGTGAATTACTTCGAATGGAGAGTACTTTGAAGGTGACTGAAGTTTAAGAATAAATACACAAATTTTTATAGGTAAATTCCATTTTGAGGGGCGGTCCCCCCTTGATTATACTTTCCTGGTCATACAGAATAGCTATATTTTCAGCCTCCCTTGCAGTTATCTTGGGGTCATATGATAAAGTTCTGACCAATGCAAAGTGGGCAGAAGTAAATTCCACTTATAGGTGTGACCATAAACTAATCCCCACAGTTCTCTATGCTATGTTTTTCTATTACAGGGCAACAGTGGAGGTCATATGTAATGGATAGTATGCAAGAAGAGTCTGAATCCCCCAGTCACAAATTGGAGAAGAGCCATCAGAAGAGCTAGTCCCTGTCATGGGGGCAACACATAAACTTGAACTACTGGGATTTGGGGATTGTTTATTATAACAGTTAGCATTTCATATCCTGACTAATAATACACTAATCCTATATATGTCAGAAGCCATTATGGCAAAAAATCTTTGACTACAAATTTGATTTTTTTAAAAAGTCATCATCGTTTTTTCTAACTCTTTTTTTAAAAGGTACATTTTAATGTCCTCTTTTTCTAATTTAAAATCCATTTTTGAAATCCTCATAAAGTGCATCAGAGAGGATGTAGGTTGAGAGACAAAATCACTTATAATCCATTACGTTGGGTTTTGGCCACAAAATGATGATAAAAACCCAAAGATATTTCCTTCTTTATTCTTTGTAAATAGAGGGAAATGGCTAATGCCCCCATACAATTTGAATAAAGCCCATATTGAAGGCAAAACAAAATAAGCTCCATTACATTAGATGTATTTTACACAAAAGAATTGAAAACACACATACAAAGAGAGAGATGCATGCATACAGACTTTCTATAATACATGCTATTTCCATTGTCCTGAGAGACAACTCTTTGTTAGGAAAATACAGTTATTAAAAGTCCTGGTCCAGGTAAATGTTTTCTCAAGATATCTTCCACATAAGCTGGACACTTTTATTGGAATCCACTGTTACAGGTTAACGTGGTGAATGATCACACAAAGAAAGAGTGCAAAATAGTTAAAGCAAAGGATGTGGGATCAGATCTCAATTTTGTCTATTGTTATTTGTATCATTTAGATAAGGCATCAGTTTGCCTATCTGAAAAGATAAAATGATGCTTTTTAAAAGAGTTTTGAGCACTGAAATAACCAGCCTGACATCTTTCTACCTTTTTAATTTTAAATATTAGTGCCGTGCTTTGAGGGAGAATTATACAATTTTGTAGATTTACAATTTTAAAAATTATTCTTAGAGGTACCCTAAAGGCTATGCAACAATTCATCCTGGTCAGCTACTTCCCAAATGTCCCAAAACATCCATTACAAAGTTTAATCACCCTCTTTAGACTTGCTATTCTAGTACTCTCAGTCAATGCCCTGGCCTTTTTCTATCAGAAATGGAGGCTGGATGATATGATCCTGCCTGCTGCCACATCATGGACATTTCTGTTTGTTCACCTTCACTATCTACACTAAAAGAAAAAGTCCTTTTTCTGGACAGAGGTTAATCTACCTTCCTCTCCTGAACACATTCCTTATAGCTCATATGTGAACTTCTTTGGTTGATGATTCATCCTCTCCTCTCCTTCCATTATTCCTCTCATCTGCCTCTCATCCACAGCCTATGGATACACTGCAGTCTTCTTGTGAGGGGAGAAATAAAGTCAGAGAAGGTATTTTCTTTTTCTTTGATTTTGTTTTTCCAGAGTATCTCTTTTCTGTCATTAGCAAGCTCATTCTATGAACAATAGTGTCAACTTCATTGTCTGTTTTTCTTCTGAGTCTACTGAATATGCTTTCTCCCTTGGCTGTACTACTAGAACTACTTTGAAAAATGAACTCCTATTTGCTAGGCTTAAGTGAATGCATTCAGTTCTCTCTCTTTTATTTGACTTATCTGTAGCATTGGGTGCTTTCAAGATCTTGTCTTAAAACTATCCTTTTTTTTTTTTTTGCATCTCTGATATTTAGCTCATTTGTTTTCCCTCTTATCTCTGTGATTTTTTTCTTAGTTAAAGTAGTTTGTGAGATACTCTTTTGTCTACCAACATTTCAAATGTTGGCATCTGCCAATACTCTATTACTGGTCATCGTACTTTATCCTCTCCATTTTCCTTTTAAAATTTTAATTATTTCTCTTACTTTCACTAAAACCTCCATGAAAATGACTCTGTGTCTCCAACTTAATTCTCCCAGTTCCAGACCCAATTGTCTACTCAACATTCACACCTGGATGTCCAACTTGACATGTTCAAACTTCAATCTTTACTTCTCTTTCTCTAGAGGCTCTTTTTTTTCAATGTAGGATCGCTTCGCAACTTTGACACTTTTTAACTTTGTTTAAAGTTATCTAAGATTTCTAAATCTCAGTTTCTTCATCTATAAAATAGAATAGGATGATATAGCAATGACAAGAAGAACTACTATTTATTGCCTATTAGTTTTGTTCTATGTGCCAAGCACAGTCGTGAAGTTTTACAAGAATTGTTATTTATGGATGGAGAGTAGAGTGTGTAAGTGGTTATTGTTATTGCATCTAGGAGCCTGGGATTTGAAGCTTACTTCTATTTTAATTCCTTTCTCACTGAAGCACAAAGCTTCAATGTCTGTGTCAGACACTGCTTTCCTGGGAGAGAGAAAAGCTATTCTTCCAAGTTTACATTTTTGAAATTTTGGGCAGTTTTATTCTCCCTCTACCCAAAGCAAATTTTTGACTATATGGAAAATCCTGCATGCCATATCTGAAAGTATTAGTTGGATTTTCTTAATTTTCATGATTCATAGTTAAATAAGAACTTTAAAATATCTAAGCAAGTGAAGGTCCCTGGAGTCTGGTATGCCTAGGAAGGCATGGATGCCCTGAACCTCAAAGCCACCTCTTCACCTGTATCCTTTGCAATATATTTTATAACATACCTGCAAATCACCTGTAAAAAACACTTTAAGTGAACTACTACAGTATTAATCATCTCTTTAAAATTCCCAAAGAGAAAGATCCAAGATGGTCACCGTGGAGCAGCAGACTGGTACCTCTCTTGCCTAGCAGGATGGAGAGTGGGGACAAGAGATGCCCTGAGCACTTTTGAACTGGCAATATACCCAGTGTCCAGTGTAGGTTTTTTGAGCACACAGAGACTGGAAAACAACAGCAGATATGGGACTCCAGGTTTCCCATCCCCCACCCTGTCTCAGGCTCAGACAAAGTCGGAAGCTCTGCTCAGTGAAAGAGAAGGTTGAGTGCTTCTAAGATGTATCAAGACAGTTTACCCCTTTCCAGCTGTGCACAAGATGTGAGTCCATGTGGAAGTAGCTTTGGTTGGGACACAGCATGGGAGACAATTGGAGCCCAAGTGAAATAGGGATTGAAACTTTCCCACTGACTATCACTGTGGTGCCCTGTTTCCAGCCAGAGAGAGAACTACCTGCAGCATGAATCTGACTAGCAAAGCAGAGAGTAGGGACCCAGACGCCAATGCACTCTGCACCCAGCAGGGGTCCCTCTGTACACACAGAGACCAGAAAGCAATGGAAGGTGCAGGATTCTGAGCACCCTACCCTCTGCCTTATTCCAGGCTTTGACAGAGTTGGAGGCTCTGCTTGGTGAAGGGGAAGGGTGAGCAATTCTAAGATGAGTCAGTTCACCCTCTTCCACAACGATGAGAGGTGAAAACTGGTTTGACTATTTAGCAGAGGGAGAGAGAACCTATAATTATAATATCTTGCCACAGGGTAGAGCAAGCAGCAGAAGTGAGTACTTCTCCCTCTGAGTGATGGAATTGTAAAGAAAGAAAAGAGAATTGTCACAAATGAGGACAAATCAGCAGAAAAACATAGGCAACCCTCAAAGTCCTAAAGAGATAGACAAAAAAGCCATCAGATTACAAACAATGGAAACTTCCCAGAATGACCTGCCCCAGATGATAGCCACAGAAATCAGAGATTGGATGGCAAAAATAAATAGGAACCAAAAGAAACAAGAAGTGAAACTCAGTGAAAAAAGCCTATTCTGAAAAAATAGAAATAAAGAACTCCATCCTTGAAATAAATAACAAACTAATAAACTTAGGGATCAGAATAAACCAAGCAGAGGAAAGAATCTTAGAGCTTGAAGACCAAAATATGGAATTTACAAATCTATTATAAATATAGAAAAAAAAAAAAACCACAAAAAGAAGGAGAAAAGCCTCCAAGAGATGTGTACCTATGTCAAGAAACCAAACCTATGCTTGTTTGGTATCTGTGAAGCAGGAAGAGAAATGAAGAACATATTGGAATAAGCCTTCCTTAGGTCATCCTTGCACTTTCTTTAAGAATTTTTAATTTAATGCTTAATAATATTGGGTCAAACTTCAGAGAATGGATGTTTTGACTTGGTCTCAAATAAGTGTTCATAAAGTGAAAAGAGGATGTTTCATGCAGAAGTGATAAGGGTGGGCAAAAATTATAGGAATGTGAAATACCATCACATTTTATAACACATTTCCTTACATCTAAACACCATTATTTCGTTTGAAAAATTTAGGATTGACACATTATGGACATATTTCTTGGTATGATTCATGTGTTGTGTTAACTATTATTTTTGATCATGAACTTATCCCCTCCAAGTAATAAGGAAGTCCAAACACAGTATCAACTATCTTTTAATCTTCACTTTTAATATACAACCCACTAGCAAATCTACCATACATCATGCAATGATGCTGCATTAAATAAGTTTTTAATGTGTCCATGCATGATGTGTAATTTCTGTGGTGTCAATAAACTTTCTCAATGACTGTGTGTAGATAGTAGTACTATGTTTTATTTGAGAGAGGAAATAGTTCAGAAAGATGATATGAAAAATCTTAGACCAAAAAGCTAGGGGCAGACCTAGGATGTGAATCCAGACAATATGACTTCAGAGCAAATGTTCATAGTCATTGTATCATTTTTTTGTGCTATATTGACAATTTTAAACATAAAATATGGCAAATCTATAACCTTTCCTCCATGTTTTGACTTTAATTATCTTATTTTTCCTTTATTTTATTGTACCTTTATACTCTTAACCCCTATCCTTAATCCTACCCCCCCGCATACAATTAAAGACACATCTTTTGGGATTAGAGACAGATGTTCCAAAACTCAGTGGGAAATTTATTGTTTTTTATCATGAGATCACTGGCCTGTATTTTCTTTTGCCATAGGACTCTATTTCTGGAATTCTGATGCTTACACAAAGGGAGAAATTCTCCTGTCATGTTTATGATGCTTGTTCCTCTTTTTTTCCTCTGTTCAGACTTTTCAGCAGTCTAATATATAGAAGTCCTCTCTCCCATTGCATTTTGGTACCAATTAAGTTACAAGATAAAAGGATAAGATAAATAAGGATAGAATATTATCATTGCTACTAATGTAAGTTGATATTAGAAAAAAACAGCTAATATTTCTAGAAAGAATGTCTTTCAAACAATGAAAGCTAAATTAAACAAACATCGCCCAGGTCTAGGACAAAACCTAATCTCACAAGGGCAGATGGAATGTAATATATGACTTCTGCAGGTAGTTTGGATTCAAAAGGAATAGAAAAAAGCAAGAAAATTAATTATGCCCTCAAAGTTTATTCTCCCGAACTACTAAATCATGTGTGTCCTTCTTACCCACAAGAGAAGAAGCCAGTCAGGAGCAGAAGGAAAGAAACCAGAGGAGCCGCTAACACATGGAACAAAACTTTGGAGTGGAGAGGAAGAACTGCACTTCTGTTCAGCACTCACATATTGTTACAATAGTATGAAGATTAAATTGTAAGATGAACTAAATAAAAGTTATGGATATCACCAAGAGAAAGTGTAAATTAGAATGAAGGCAAATGCCACTTAAAGTAGACATTTTAAGAGTGGAAAATAGAGAACTTTTATTTAATACAGAGTCCTTTTCCTTGAGATAGATAAAAGTGGTCAGTAAATTTATCATTTTTCTACTACCTAATCATAGTTCTTATGTGTTTTCTGAAATTGTATAATCTGACCAAAACATCTCAGGTCAGAGAAGCATTGAAAATGATTCTTCAAATGCTTTGGTTAAATATTTGAAAGATGATAGAATGATGATTTGTCCTAAACTGCTCAACAGAGCACACATTTTAAGAGCAAGGCACATTGTAAAAAATGTGTCTCTTTTGTCAATTGCTTATGATCCCAAAAAGAGCTGTTGAAAATTGGAGAATAAGAGAACAGACCTCTTCTTTTGTTGTAGGAGAAAGTTAAAAAAAAAGTTAAGAGGAGAATAATAGCCAAAAGTTGAGATTTAGCAGACAGTATGATATGATCTGATTTTCAATCAATCTCGAAACTGAGAATTTAAACACCTGCATCTGACATCAAATAGAAATGACCTACCGGTCATGCGGTCAGTGTTTCTGAGCTCAGGGTGTCTTGCAATAAAATATTTTCTGCTTTATTTTATACTTTTTTTCTCCTTTAATGCACTCCAAACTCCCTCACCTGCCTTTAGTTCAACCCAATTGCTTGATGAGACAGAGCTGTATAGTAGAAAGGATGCTAGAACAAGATAGAATACTTTTGAATATTAATATAAACATTTTTAGCTCTATAATTATGGGAAAAATATATATAAGTTTCCAATGTATTTGTAATTGAATGATATACTATCTTGCAGCTTTACTGTGAGAAATTTTAAATATATGAGCTGGATACTTCATGAGAGCAGACGCATGCCTTTTGTCACCCAATATGTCTTAGACAAGTAGCACTCAGCATGGCACTTAATAGAAACTCAATTAATTTCTAAATTGAATTATATTGGATTGAACAGTGAGGATTAAATATAAAAATGTATGTAGAGAGCCTGAGTCACAGACAACATAACTCTTGGTTCCTAAGTGTTAAATTCTGTCATCTTTGTTTCAATAGCTTTCATTAAAGATGCTTGTGTAGAAAATTGTAAAAGATGCTTAAAATAGTAGAAAAGTGTGTCATACTTTTTCTTTATTTTTACATTCATAATTCGAAAGGATAGGGAAGTTATATTTTTCTGAGTTGAAGAGATTTCAGGTAGATTCAACACTGCTTAAGGAATACAGGAATTTACCTCATTCACTAAACATACTTACTTTTTGGTTTAATAGGTGTGAGATAATAATAGCTCCTTTCATTTATAATTTTTTAAAATTAAAACGTATGTATATTTGCACAAAAACTTTGTTGCAAAGAGAGACAATTTCTTTCTTTCTTTGAGTAAGCCAAGGTAACATATAATATTTAAAAGCTCATATTTTGGAGTTCTTCTAGCTAAAGTTTAGTTTAACCACCTGTGTGACACTAGGAAAATTGCTTAACTCTCTGAGCCTCATTATCCTCATTTTATAGAGGCGGAAACAAATCATACTTACCTCATATTGTTGTTGTTAAAATGAGACAATACACGTAAAACACTCCTTGCAGTGGAAAGTAGAAAATGTTAGTCAATTTTGACTTTTATTTTCATAAATGAACACCTATTTTGTACCAGGTCTTATAATAAGAAGATAATATTACTTATTAAAATAATTAGAAACTGAAGTTGAGACAAAATAAATTGTTCATTTTAGTCATGTTTTCTGGACTAATAATCATGGTTTTTTTTACTGTTTTAGTTTTAGAATGATTTTTTAAATTTAATAATTAGAATATGAATTATTAACAAAACTATATATGTGATGCATGGTTTAATTCTATATTCAGTAACCTCACAATATACTTGAACACTAAAAACCAGGGGAAAAGAAGACCCTCACATAACTGTAACTAAAAAGTCCGAGTTTTATCTCACTGGTAGGCAGCCTGAAAACCAAGCTTGATGCAACCTTTGTACCTTTATGTACTTTGTTTTCTCAGTCATAAAAACGGAGAGAATGTCAGATCTGTGTCAGAGGGTTCCCCTCTTAAATATCTCAGAATATCTGTAACAGAAGCTCCTTACATTTCAGTTCAATCCTTTCTCTAGATCACAAGGAAATAAAAATGTAAAGAAGTCAAACGCAAAATGAGAATAGTAAATCGACAGGAAAGGTGCTCAGAAACCATGAGGCCAAATCTACCATAAAAACCCTTTGGTCTTTTAGGCAGGACACAGTTTTGAAGTTCAAGGGCAGAGTCCTTGTGTTAAAAGGTGAATGTTTTCAGAGTTAAAAGAAACATTCTTTCATGGTTTTTAAAAAATGTCTCTGCAAAGCTCCAAAGGCCCAGAAAAGAAAATAAAGGGGCACTTTTCCCCACTTCTCATTTTGTTTTTCTTTGTTAATAAGGAGGTGGAGTTACAGCTAAGGTTAGGACTGTGACCTCGTTGTAGTGTCCCATTAGAAAACAGATCCCACATCAGGGAGCAGTTGTGCTTCCACAGTTGTGTTTTCATTCTAAGACGTAGCCTGAATTGGCCAGCTCAGAACTAAGGACAACTGTGTGATATCCTTAGAACAGAGGAGGTGGAAATATGGCCAGGGCAAAGCTGGGAGTCAGAGAGGAATAAAAATTTGTCCTTTGATAAATCCTACTTCTCAGAAAGTGATCATGAGGTACTTATGAGAGATGACATTATGATTTCTTGCCCCGAGAGTACAATTGAAGCAAAAAATCTAGGAACAGAAGTTGAACTTCAGACACAGTTTTTTAAAAAGAAAAATCTAAGGACATAGCAAAGATGACTATTTGATATCCTCTCTCTCTGGCAAAATTACCCCTAAGGTAATGATTACTTGATTCTTTGGTCAAAGGGGAAATAGAAGGCTAATACAGAGGAAAAACTATTACAGGCAAAAGTGCCAGGTTGAGTGGGAGGAAGGTATGGGGAATGGAGATGAAAACTAAAATCTCCAAATGGTTGTCATGCAATAAAATTAAGTTAAATAAATACTAATACAAAAGGAAACTTGTAACATCATACTTGAGTATAAAAAGTATACAGATCCATCTTTTTTGCACACATATGCACATACTTATACACACACCTGTGGACACATGTGCATATAATGTTATTTCAATGACTATAGCTGGGGAATGAGGATAGGAAATGACTCAAGGGGGAAATTTTTCTTTTTTTAAAAAAACCTATATTGTTTTATGTTTGAATTTTTTCAAAGTTTAGAGGCCAATTTTTTATAGCGCAAAAGTTTAAAAATATAACATGTGGGAAGACATTAGGACATATATATTTTTTAATTGTTCTTTTTGGGTCAAAAGGGGGAGTAATACTTTCATCTTCTTCTCTAGCATGTGAATTCAAAGGGGACAAGGAAAATTCTGAATTTCCAGCACCTGTCACTTAATCTGATATGTATGTATGAAGTCTCAATACGTTTTGTTGAATGAATGGTATGATAAATGAACAAATGAAAGGAAATAACTGAATAGCTGAAGTGCTAAGTGTTGGCTTACTAGCTAGATCCTTCAGTTCACCTCTCTTTCAGGCTTATGCTACATTATCTGGGGATCCTGCTTGAACACGGAGTAATGATAAAGGCTGTTCTGGAGCAGGAGCATCTTTCTGCCCATTGATAGCCCCTTTGATTGACATGTCCAGCAACTGTAGGTAGACTGAAAAGCTGGGGGACTTTTTTGTGATTAGCCAGGATTGGATTCTGGTGAGCAAAACAGATAGTGTTAGCCTACGTTAATCTCATTAATACGTTTGATTTATCACAGATATTATAAAATCTTATACGTAGACTTGAGAAGGAGAAGGTACAGAATATGATATTTTAAACACTATGAAAATTATTATTAACTAATAGAAATATTTAAGCACTAAGTGATAAAATGTGAGCAATTCCTCCAGGAAAAAGAGGAGCTAATTTGTTTTAAGTGCATACTAGATGCCAGCCTCATTTTCAGTACCGTACATGAGCTAGGAATTTGTGGTTTTTGCTTTGTTTTGTTCTGTTTTCTTTAAATGCAAATGAGGAATTGGGGGAAGTATAATTAAACACATTACAGAGCAATAATTCAGAATTATGATTTTTGTATCAGCATTTCTAGCTGTGATGAGGACAGGAAAAGTAGCCTCTTGAATGGAGAGTTGGAGAGCGGAGAACAACAATAACAACAAAAAGTAGAATATCCACTATTTCTTGGAGCCTATGTTGGGGCAGCGCTTTTAAAAAGACAGGCACTCTCAAGTTAATTCTCAGTTACTTACAATATTTGCAATGTGAGAGCCTGGGTTTTTATCTTGCCCTTGTTGTCTATTGGGGTGTGGTGTATATGTGTAATAACTACAGGTTGGGTTTTCTGGGAAACAAGACAAAACAGAGTAAGGAGTGTAAAAACTGTATTGGAGAGTAATACCTGGGAAGCTCTGGAACAGATGAGAAATGGCTAGGGCATTGTATCACTGACTTGCTCAGGTCTTGGCCAAGGAATGCTTGAGAAGCAAAGGACCTTGGCTGTAAACTCACATGGCCTTGAGGAAACTAAGAGCTTGAGGCTGTCTGCTAATCACGCTGCTTGAACTCAGGCAATGTGTTCATTCTTGAAGGGGGAATTGAACAGCGTATCTCCAATTTTCATTTTAGTATAGTATATTTGGGCTTCTTGGTAGTATTTGTTGATCAATTTTTGAAAATATATGATAATAAATGAATGCTTTCATCTTTACAGAAGATTTAATGATAAATGGATATATCCAGATTATGAAAGTGATTGTAAAAGTTATCTAATATTTCATCTGGAAGAGTGATTTTTTTTTATTCAATATTTTTTATTATGATATTGTGGGGTACAGTTAAGGGTTAGGTGAACAAATATGCCTCGTTCAGGCACCCTTGTTGATAGGAAGTGTCTCCCCGTCCCCAGACAGACATTTACTACCATTAATCCCAGGGTTTATTTGTTGACCTTCCTGACTCCAGGTGGCTGCCTTTGGTACCATCTTCCACAATGCTGAGTACATGATAGTTTTAATTCATTCACCTACTTAGAGCCCTATTTATTTGTTTATTTATTTATTTATTCATTCATTCATTTAAAATATGTGTGGGACAACTCAGGATTCGGTGTACAAATGGTCATTGTCTGGGTAAAGTTTAGCCCTTACTTTGGTTCCCACTTCACCTGGTTTGAGATCAGGCACCCTTATTGATGAAGCATACGTGTCCCACTACTGCAAATTCCTTTCTTATAGTATTATGGTAAATGTTCAGGGTCTGCTTATGAGTAACAACAGGTGATAACAGTTCTTTGTGTCTGTGTTAGATCACTGAGTATTATAGACTCTGACTCCATGCAAGTTGCTGCGAAGTTCATATGTTTGTCCTTCTTTATGGCTATGTATTCCATTGTGCTAGAGCCCTTTCTATAGCTATTGGGTAAAATGCCAAGTTCTTAGCTTGTCACAGGCCTGTTTTATGATCTGGCCTCTGTTGCCTCTAGTCTTGTCTTCCGTGGCTCTCCACACCAAAAGCTTCATGTAAGACCTTAGGATCTAGTTCCTTAAACCTCCTACATTCAGTTTCCTACATCCCTTCACCCAGCTCTCTGTTCATATATTATTTAGCCATTCTTATTCACACTGCAGATTTAGCTCAAGTGTTTTCTCTTCTGTGAAACCTTTCCTCCCTTTCCAGACCGATTTAGATCACTCTTGCTTCTTTGTTACACTCTGAACATAACCCCACCAATACATCTGAATGTCAGGATCTCTTCTGTTTTATTTTTTTCTGTATCCCTTATTGCCACATAACATATAACGCTTATCTGATTACTTCTATTGCCTTTTGTTTCTCCCACTAGACTGATGGCTCTCTAATAGCAAGGACTTTGCTTTATTCTGTGCTACGTCCCTGGTACAATGCTTGGCACAATACATAGCTTGGCTTAGTCTGTTTGCATTGCCATAACAAAATACCTGAGACTGCATCACTTATAAAGAACAGAAATTTATTTCTCATTGCTATGGAGGTTGGGAAGTTCAAGATCAAAGTGCCCATTTGTGAGGGCTGCTCTCTACTTCCAAGATGACACCTTGTTGCTGCTGCCTCAGGTGGGGAGGAACGCTATCCTTTCATGGCAGAAGGCAAAAGGGCAAGAGAGCCAATGCCTGTTTTCAAAGAGTCGTAAACCCATTCATGAGGGAGGAGCCCCATGGCCTAATTACCTCTTAAAGGTCCACCACTTCATAGATTGCATTGGTCATTAAACTGCAGCACCTGAGTTGTGGAGTGGACACACTCAAACCACAACATAGCTCAATGACTTTTTGTGAAATGAGTAGATAATCTAAGTCACTATTATCTTCTTGACTACTACAATAGCCTCACTCTGGTTTTTTCCTAGTCTATTCTTTACATGATGTTCCAAAGGAAATTTGAAAAGATATAAATATAGTCTGCAGCCTAAAAGAAGTGAGTAACTTTTTATTGCAATGAAGGGAATATATAGCCTGTCATGATATAGTAATATTAAAAGATGATATTATATGATATGAAACATAGTATTATGTCATATGTGTTATATAATATAATATATGATCTGTCTACTTCTTCACCTCATCTTGCTCTACTCTGCTTTCTCTGCTAAGCATTAGTCACACTGATTTTCCCATCCTTGGCTGTGCCAGCTTCTTTCAGCCTAAGGGCCTTTGCACACAGCTTCTTTGGCCTGCATATGACTAATCTTGGTATGCACAGCTCCTTAAATGCTTCCTGCATTAGCTTCTACCCCACTTTCTCAGAGAGACCTTCAATAAGCTGCCTCTCTGTAGAATCCTGCCCCTTGTGATATATTGTATTCCTTCATCTATTTTATTTCTTTTATAGCTTTGATCCCTATTTGACTTTTAAAATTGTGCTTACTTGGGTGCTTATTGTCTGTTTCCTACACTAAATTGTAAGTTTCATGAGTGTATAGACAAAAACAAGAACTGATTTATTTACCAATGTATACCTGACACAGCATTTGCATAGGAGGTACTCAAATAGTTGTTGAGTAATGAATGAATGGAACTTTTCACACACTACCATAAACATCCATTGCCCTGACTAGATAATAAACTCCTTGAATACAGGGACAATACCATAATCATTTTTGCATCCCTGATGCCCATGACAATATTCAGCACATAGTAGGGACTTGATAAAGGTTCATCATAGATCAAAAAACAAGAGCATGTTGAAAAGCCAAAGATGTGCTAGATGGGCTATAACAAAAATAATGTTTCAGCTGTGGTTAGAATACAAGTAAATTGCTTGATGGAGAAGATATAAAGAAATATCATCACCTCATTTTTAGTCAGTCCAGGAGATTTTAGGGGGTGATTTGTTGCTTTACAAAGGTTGCAGAATTAGTGAAAGGAAAATATGCATCTGCAGGTTTAAAGATAATCTCTGTGTGGAAGAACAAGAACTAAAAAGAGAGATAGCATCTGGGCCAAAGAGGCAATGATGATGAAGAATCTGGGTCTGCACTGAGGAGGACTGGAGGTCTGTGAATAAATTAAGAATTATTAAAACTCTAGTGAGTGAATTAAAATATGGGACTTACCTAGCAGCAACTACTAAGGAACCCCACTATTGTTGATGATACTAGACAAGAGTCTGGCAGACATAAGTGTGTTCAGAGATTCCAGATCATGTGTGTGTGTGTGTGTGTGTGTGTGTGTGCGTGCGTGCGTGTGTGTGTGTGTATGTGTGTTTGTGTGTGTGTGTTGTAACATAAACTCTTTCAGGACTTAGGAAAATTGTTAGAAAGCCTATCTCCTATCTCAAAAATCAACCAAGTGAATCTCAATATTGGAGCTATAAAAAAAATCAGTGGTTTTCTGTTTTTTTAAAAAATACAGGTGGTTTCATTTCATAGACATAGACATTAGGAAGTACTGATCAGTTGAAATGAGTGAACCTGATAACCAACTTTATTTTTCTTCATAAAACCATTAAGACTTTTTTGTAGACTGTGTAAATATCTGCTGTTTTATGTGTGGAAACTTGTATCTTGTCTAATTGACAAGTACAAGAACATTTGCAGGAGATGTTAGAGGCTGGCTGTCTTTTTATAAACCTTCCTTATTTTAAATCTTAATTTAAAAAGCAACAACACCTTAGCAGAGACTATATTTTGAGTTCCTTTTTTGTAAAGATAACTTTTCCATTTGAAGGTACTAAAATTACCAAAATCGATTCTTTTTACTTTTAGTTTTTATTAAATCAGTTCTTTGGTTAGTTGAGGCTGTCAACTCATTGTGTACAAAAACACCAACAAAAGTTAACTCAATAAATAATGAAGTTGCTTTTCACTTTTATTTGGAATAGATATTTTTAAAAATGGAAAATGGATTGCAGCTAGACTTTAATTAAGGCATCTTATTGACTGGGCTAGGGTAAATCATGGTAAATGAAAGCCCTTTGCTCCTTAAAAATACTAATCACTTAACAAATGAGCTTGAAAAAGCTAACTCAAGTTCAAATTTACATGTAATAATAGTTCATATGACTTTTTTAATCTTCCAAGGAAAAGTAAATTAAACACAGAAGCTGTAAAGTAACTGGCCGAATAATCAAATTTCATTTGCTTCTTAACTCAAAGTGAGCTAGATTAGAGAGTAATGAAAAGCCTCCCTTACATAATTTACTTCCTTATGGCTTTGATTTTCCCCAAATTACAGCTTTATTGAAGAGCAGGCATCTGTAGATGTCATGCTTAATCATGGTTGTTTTTAGAACTGAAATCTGTAATTTCAGAATGAGTTTTGGGGGAACCTCTGGGGCTTCACAAGCTCCTCCTAAATAAGACCTTGTATTTAATTCTGTGATGTAACCAGGAGACTTGATTTGCACAAGCATCCAGTCTGCTTTGGCTTTATTTTTCGATGACCTTGAAGAGACCCCGAGTTTCATGAGAATTCATCTAAGCTGCTTAAAATAAAATACTTTCATATGTGTTGCTTGTGTGTTTTCTTCTTTTAAAAATATTGTGGAGCTTTAGTTTGATAATAAATTGATGTTATTTAGACCTCATAAACAACACATTTACATTGATACTGATGACTAGTGCTGGCTCTCCTGTTGATTGGAAGAGAAGACTGGACACCGCTTGTTACCCTTACCAGCTTCTTTTGGATAGGATGGGTCAGTTGGAGAGAAACACTGTATGTCCTCTGAGTTCTACTATAAGTGCTGTGCCCTCATCCTGCCCAGGTAGCTAGGGGTAGAGTCATCTTCAAGGTAGAGTCGTCTTCACTTGTTCATTCCCCAGATGTGTATTAAGTACTGCTCTGGACCAGTTGCTGTAGTAGTAGTCAAGAATACAAAGAGGTAAGCCTTCATGCAGCTTACATAGAGAAAGGAGTCAATACAAGAGCAAACACAAGCAAATTAAGACCAAACATATTTCCAGCCTAGAAAGAAGACTAAATAAACAAGCAGCAAGAAGTAACTGGATTTGGAGGTGGTGTAGGTTAGTCTTTAGACAGGCCATTCATATAGAATTTCTCTGAGGAGGTGATGTTTAAGACAAGGAGAGGAAGATGGAGAGACAGCCAAGTAAATACTTTGAGGGAGAAGGCTGAGGTGACTGAGGAACTTACAGAAATTTATTTGGCTGAAGAATTGTGAGTGAAGGGCAGAGTAATATAAGATTGGAGGAAGGTCTAGGAAAAACTTTAGAACTTATTCTAAATTTAAAGAGAGACAATTTTGTTTCTATAGCATCTTAGTCTCTTCTAGTCAATAAGTATCTATATGTTCCTTTTTTTTCCATTTTCTTTCAACCAATAGTTACTGAATAGTACCCTGAATTTCAACCAATAATTTCTGAATGTTACTCTGCCTTGAATTTTAAGGTCCAGGTGAGGAGAAGGACATCAATCTAGTAACACATAAGCTAGAGTTTGTAAGTAATAAAGCTAAAGAAAACACACCTTGCAATACAAAAACTTGGAAGTGATGTGGAATCAGTTATAACACTTTGACACTTTGCCCAATCTTTATTCTCCATTCTCAATTCTCAGTTCTTAATTTCTTAGGATAACCTCATGGAGAAGTAATCACATCATGATTATTTGGAACTCTCACATCAATCCATTGCATTCCATGTACTTTTCACTGTGTTTATTTTTTCTGCCTTCTGTAACAACAGAGAGAAATGAAAAAGTAATGATTTTTCGCTAACTGTATACTAACATGATCTCACATTTTATATTATTGAATGTTGAACCTCATTTTTGCATAATGATGGACTTGACTATACTAAAAGAATAGTCATGTTGCATAGGAAGCCATCTCAGGTGAAATTGATCTTGATGGGGAGCTTGAGACAGGAACCCTTAAAGAGATGACATTGAAGCCAAGACCTGAAAGGAGGTAAGCATTATCTAGGTCCAGACAGGAGGTAAGAGTGTTCCCTTCTGGGGCAAGAGGGAATGAAAGAAGGCCAGGGTTGCTAGAAATGAGGGAATGAAAGAAAGAGTAAAATAGCATCTTATTTTAAAGAGATATTATAGACAGATGGAACAAAAATCCACCCAAGGGAAACATGACTGTTTGTGTAGGTGTTCATATATTCTGAAGAAAAGAGGCATTAAAGTGATAGAATCACTAACTTTCACTGAGAGTCTATTTATTTCTAAATACAGGCAGAGACTTTTGGAGCAAGAGGAGGCCATGGAGAAAATAATTTAACCTCTTGTTTAATGGGCAAGAAAACTTTTAACAATAGTTGAAATTGTTGACCTGAAGTCTCACACAGTTAATCCATTTTTGCCAATACTCCAAACATATACTGGATCCAATTTAAACCAGGTTTTATTTTGGGAAGGTCCTTTTATCTTTTCTTTTTCATTATTTTTGTCTTTGTTTCTATCATGAGAAACTTACTCCTGAGTATAAAGTTGGGGAGTTAACATTTTGAAGCACTATTATTGTCTATTAAGGAGAACTTTACATTAAAGAGCAAATACTTCACGCACATGGAAATAGCAAATATTTAAATACTTATTTCAAGGGTTGGTGATGCTTGGAGAAATAGGAACACATACACATCACTGGTTGCAGTGCAAATTATTAAATCTTTTTCAAACGTGATTGGCATCATAGAATAAAGCTGAAGAGACATTTTCCACACAGTTCATTCCTATGTAAAAATCCTAAGTAGGAATTACTAGTCTTGCAATTGTGCACAAGAAAAGACATGTATAAGAAAGTTCATAATGGTACTTATCTAGTCTGTTTTCTGTTTCTGTAACAGAATACCCGAAACTGGGTAATTTATAAAGAAAAAGGGCTTATTTTGGCTTATGGTTCTGTAGTCTGATAAGTCCAAGGGCATGATAGCAGCTTCTTTTGAGGGATTTCATACTACATCATAACATGGTGGAAAAGTGGAAGAGCAAACTAGTGTGTGAGAGAAAGATAAAACATAAATAGTGGTCTTGTTTTATAATAGTCCACTCTAGAGGCAACTAATTCAGTCCCTTAAAAGCTCACTCACTACTGTAAGAATTGACATAGTCCTGTGAGGGTGACATTAATTCCTCTTAACGACCTAATCAAAGGCCCCACTTCCCAATGCTGCCACACTGGGGACCAAATTTCTAACACATGATTTCTGGGGACACACTCAAACCATGGCAGTACTGTTTATCATAATAAAAAATGAGAAATACTGTAGTGTCCATCAGTAGAAAAGTAGGTAGAGGAATTATATTGTATTAAAACATTGCAAGAAATTAGAGCTTCATGTATCAAAGTGGATGACTTAAAAATATTATGCTGAGTAAGAAAAGCAAGTTTTAAAAGGATGCATAAAAGTATACCTCTTACATAAAATGTAACATGTTTCGAACAACACTATTTTGTTTTGGGTGCATACATTATTGGCAAATATAAAAAGAAGTGCCCAGGCATGGCAGATATCACATTTAGACAATATCAGGGAAGCATACACAGATGGTTTTATCAGTGTGTGTAAGGATTTTCTCCCTTAAGTTGGTAGGAAGATGCACATATATAGATTGAGCATCCTAAATCTCAAAATTCAAAATCCAAAAGGCTCCAAAATTCAAAACTTTTTAAGTGTCAACATGAATCCCAAAGGCAATGCTCTCTAGAGAATTTTGGATTTTTTAGATTTAGGGCATTCAGCTGGTAAATAAATAATATAAATATTCCAAAATTCAAAATAAAAATCCAAATCTGAAACACTTCTTGTCCCTTGCATTTCAGATAAGGGATACTCATCCTGTGGTGTGTGTGTATGTGTGTGTGTGTGTGTGTGTGTGTGTGTGTGTGTGCGCGCGCGCGCCTATATATAGAGATGCATATTCTTTGTTCATTATTTATTGTTTTCCTATGTTGAATATATATATAATACAAGAATAAAATACAAAAATATTGTCACGATATTTATGCAATATATGTTTTTGATATTCTGAAAATGTTAGAATAGTACCAAGAGCATTAATTGATACAGGTTTTGCCTGTTTGAGAACAGCTGTACCTTTAGGCTTTTAGCTTAGGGCTCCAACACCACATATTGCGTAATTCCAGAGGACTCCAATTACATCAAAGTCTAAGCGAATAGTTAACACACTTTTTCTGTAAAAGGCCAGTGTATTCATCTCCTGGAATTGCTACAATACATTACTCCAAACTTGGTGGCTTCAAACAAACAGAAATTTAATCTCTCACAGTTTTGGATGTCATAAGGGCCATACTTCCTCAGAGCATGGGAAGATCCCTCCTTACTTCTTCTAGATTCTGATGGCTGCCAGCATTCTTTGACAACCCTTGGCTTGTGGCTGCATCATTCCAATATATGCCTCCATCTTCCATCAGTTTCTTCTCTGTTTGTGTCTAATTTGCCTCTGCCTCTGCCATATAAAGACACTTGTGATGTCATGTAGGGCTCACACACATAAAACAGGATAATCTTATCTCAAGTTCTTTAACTTAATTACATTTGCAAAAGCCCTTTTTTCCAAATAAGGTAATATTCACAGATTAGGATGTGGCTACGTCTTTGGGAGTCATTTTCAGATTACCACAGTTAGATATTAATAGTAAATATTTTAGGATTTGTGGATTATATGGTCTCTGTCACTGAATTTTGCCATGGTATCCTGAAACTGTCCTAGATAAATGAAACCAATGAATATAGCTGTGTTTCAATAATACTTTGTTTACATAAACAGACGAGGGATTGCTGAAGCTTACAGTCCTATGATCTATACAAATAAGTACTTTATGTGGCAGGTTAGTGGTACTTACTGGGGCATTACTGATGGCTCACTACCAAGGCAATGCTTTAATGCCAATGGGATGAGTCTGTTGGAGCCACATTTAAATGAAAGTTCTGTTGTTTTAATACGTTTCTAATTTTCTGGGAAAGCCAAGCATCTACTAACACCATCCCAAATGGTGACATTTATTATGGCAGCTATACCTTCAAAGCATATACAGAAAATGTGAAAAATCCTGGCAACATGGTAGAAGGATTTTTGAAAGAAAGGGGAACCTGAAGGAAGAAGCAATGAGGTGAAAGTGGCATCAGCCCTGCATGGGGCCAAAGACTAGCATCAACTCTCTGCAGAGTTGAGAATCATTCCTGTTGCTCGATTTCTGCTTCCTGGGCAGCATGATGTCACTTTGCCTTAAGAGATATAGCATGGCACCAACCAGAGAAGATGGGGTGGTCCCTAGAAGAAATTCAGAGTAGTGAGATGCCAGCATCATCTTACACCCAAGACCTAAAGGAGTATTTACATAAAAGGAATCATATCTAATTATTTCATCTTTGGCAACTAAAGAGCAACTGTGGAAAAATCTGGTTTCTCTTTGGACAGTTTCTTCATTGTGACATATTTATGAATAATATTGAAGAGATAAGATAATGGTGAGAAATACAGTACTAAATTTTATTACTAGGTAAAAATTGATAACTAACATCTATTAAGCATTACTGTGTTATAGGTACTATGTTAAGTAATTTACAAGTTACTTAGCCATATGTATTCTAACCCAGTAGTTCTCAATGGGAGAAGAATTTGTTTCCTAGAAGATATTTAGCAATATCTAGAGATTTTTTTGTGTGTTATAATGGGAATGGAGTTACTCATGGCATCTTCTAGGTAGAGGCCAAATTGCTAAATATCCTAGAATTCTCAAGACAATACCCTACAACAAAGAATGATCCCATTCTAAATATCTATGATGCTGAGGGTGAGAAATCCTGTTCTAACCCAAGGAAATAGACTTCGAAAATTTATGTCCTTTGTCCAGGATAATTCAGTCTGATTCCACTGTTTTGACCCTGAACTTTTACAGTAGAGTGCTAGAATTTGAAAACTATTTGGTGAGACACAGAGTCAATGAGCCGAATTTTGAAAGTATATCACTACTGACTTCTAAGGAAATCAGAAGTATTATTTATGGAACATCTAATGTGTGCTAAACACTGTATTAGGTCCTATTACATAATTGTAAGTGGTTCCTGTGGGGTATCATTGTGTCTGTTTTCCAGAGTAGAAAGCTGAGGCCCAGAAGTGGTTGAATAACTTATGTAAATGTATAATTATGCTAAATGGAAGAACAAGTATTTCTGATTCTGGAACCTATTTGCTTGTTAGTGCATGAGTTTGTTTTCTTGGTGAGAAGTGAAACTAGGGAGGGGATGAGAGGCCTCCCCCCCCCCCGTTTACTCTAATGCAAAGTCCTTATTGTAGGAGTATTTCAAAGAGTATATAAGATGTCTGAAATTGTGGCCTACTAATGGCCTTTCTGTTTTCATCTCTACAAATTGTAATTCCTAAGAGTGCAAGATAGCAATGATGTAAAGCAAAGAACGTAGTAAATTTATTCTCTATTGTGTTAACCACTAGGCGAGTCACATTTATTTTAACAAACTACAGAATATATTTTGAGGAGATGAGTCTATAAAATTGTTTAATTGTTAAAATGAAAATAAAATGTCTTTGTTTGAAATGTATTGTGAAAGAATGAGACTTCTGAAATTTATGATAATGGATAAAACTATTGGGGCATAGACATTAGGGTAATATGGAATTTGTATTACTTGAAGGGGAAACGTTTACATAACTTCCTAATGGTCTGCCATTTATGATTCAATAGTTCCTTTCCCATTTAAAATATAAATTGCATATTTCATTATGGCCTATTATCTTTTTCTCTGTTGATTTTGTAAGGTTTTTATAATTTACTCTATATTAAAAAAAGAATAATAAATGAGTTTAATAATGTCCTTAAGCCTCTTAGCACTCTTTTTTTCTTTTTCATGGCACTATTTAAAAAATCAGTGCCTGCAGTCTTCCTAAACTGATTCTAAATAGCCATTTCTGTTTAAGCTTTGAAAGACCAATTAATATCAAAATGGCACTATTCAATCCTTTCTGTACTAATCTTATTGGTAGCAGAATTAGTGTAGCAATGAAAGTGGTTTTTTAATATGGTTAATATTATATTATATTATCATTATTTCTTTTTACTTGAGATAGATTTGAATTTCAGTTATTGAATACTTTATTATTCTTAGCCCTATCTAGTTTAAGGAAAAATAAGTGCTGTTTCTGTGACCTGCATTACCTGTATCAAAATAATCTTCTCTTAAGTGAAGAGCTAGATAGCTTCAGAAAGAATTAAAAAATGAGCCATCCTTGTATATTTCTACCAAGTTTAAACTTACCATGCATGTTACAAACACGGGGATTAGAGACTATGAATTTAATTTTACTTCTTTCCTTCCTTTAGGGTATTTGTTGTTAGCACAAATGGCTGTGTGATAAAGTAGAACTTGAATGAAAAATTAACAGTTTTACTTGGTAACTGTGCTTTGCCATATTGCTCAACCATTAAACTTTAGGGGCAGAGGGAACAGTTGCTACCCCATCGCCCAGTTCCTTCTACCTGGGATGTAGGAGGATGCACTGCAGCAATGATGTTTATGGTTTCACTGTGAATTCACCTTTCTGGGTCCCTCCCTTCCTTTTTGGGCCCAAGCCTTCGAAACTATGGTGGCTTCCTACATGTGCTGAAGTCACAGCAGTCCTTTCCATTCTAACCTTCCCTAAATCCCTCCAAGCCTCAACTGTACATTTCTGACTACTGGTTTTCAGAAAGCTCTTTCTTGATAACTTCTTTCCTGTCTACCTTTCCAGCTTCATGTCATGCCATTCTCTCCCATGTTCACCTCATTACAACCAACTGGTCTCTCAGGGCTTCACATACTACCAGTCCTGCTTCCTAGCCTCTTATCTGCCTTTTTTTTGACCCAAAATATCTTTCTTTCACTCTATAATGTCAGCTTCTTATTCTTTAGGATGCAGTTGGAGTATCGCTGTGCCAGAATGGCTTTCTATGAATACTCCATCTTATATAAAGGTTCCTTATCTTCTTCAGACCATTCTTTTTTAATATATATTATAACGAATTGGAAAATATGTATTTACTTTGTTTTCTTGTTTTTCAGACTTTATTAAATTGTATGCTATGAAAACAAAACTTTATCTATTTTATTCACTTCTATATACCCAATATCACTATGTAGATAACTTAGTTAAGTCTACCAAGAATATTTGTAAAATGAATCAAATGATGACACCTTCTGTATATGGGAAAGTGCCCTGTATTCATGAGGGTTCAGCCTTAGATCTTAAATAACACCGTCAGAGCTGTCATCATTTCTGCTAATTTCTTTCCTCTTGGCTTACATTTCTCAGAGAATCCTCCTCCATCCCTTCCCCTAGATTCCTATGAAAGCACACGTTCTTCAAACATTTCAAGAATTTCAAGTATATATCCGGTGACACAGCAATGACTCAGACACAGATTTTAACAATACTCAAAAGCCTCTTGTTATTGTAGTTTTATTAAGTTTGAGAAGTATCTGTAGTTAGTTGTATCTGAGGCATTCCATGAACCTTTTTGGGAGTGTGTCTTTGGGAAGATCAGGGGGGTCAGAGGAGAGAAAATGAGTGTCTATGTTGTTTCCGGATTTGTCAACCTACATTCTTTAATCTGTGTTTTTTATATTGTCTCTCTTTGAGCATTTCAAATGACTCCTTTATGAAAACAAAGATTTGTGGAGGCAGTGAGTAGATAAAATTTGCAGGATTAAAGCGTGAGTAGCAATAGATTTCATTTTGCCTGTTTGAACTTATTGCAATGAATGCATATTATTATTCTAAAAAGTTATTTGTTCATTTTTACAAATGTGGGTTCTACCGATATGGGCTACTATATACCAGGCCCACCTTACCTCTTAAGAGCATGGACTTTGTCTTATTTAACATTTATACACAGAAAACTTAGTAATTTTTGAAGTGGTTCTGAATCTGAAGCATTTACTAACTAATTAGAAGTACATACAGTGGAATATGTGCAATGGAGAGCACATTTAACAGAAATATGGCAGAAAAAGGTATAGTTTTATTGAAAAGAGCAACAGGAGAATACTAGGAAGGATTTTTGCAAGAGTAAGTGTTTTCACTATTCTTGGGGACTAAACATGCAATCAGAAATAAAAACTTACAGTGCAAATTTTCACAAATAGTATATATGCAGTATAGATATACAAAAATTTGAAAAATAACTCGTAAATAGTAAAATATAGTTAGTTTGCCAAATGTGAAAAGTTCCTTGTTCTTAGTCTCCTCATGCCTGTGGGACTCTTCTACCAAAAGCTATGGCAGTCTTTATGCAAGGTGCCAATTCCATCCCAGCTTTCCTGATTGGCATTGCTTTCTCCTTTAAGGGACCAGGTGAGAAGGACCTCTTACTTGGCTAAAGTAAAGGCAAAAGTGAGGATTAGGAAATGCACTGGCCAACCAAATTAGCAGAGAAGATCTACTACTCTTAGTAGGCTACTTTCAGCCTTATCAGTTAGATCACTGTGGTATTCTATTTACACTATTGCTTTTGTCTTTCGAATTGTCAAAATTTTCCAGTTTTTTTTAGTTTGACTTATTTTCATGACCCATCAACAAATTCCCTTAGTGGTTAATTTTCAGAACCAAAATTTACAGAAACAATAAAAATTGTTGATATGTTTTCACATTCAAACCATCTGTTAAGACTTTCCTGTCATCTTTAAAAACTGTTAGAAAGCAATCAAAGCATCAATAATAAAATATTGATTAAGTACGTATGTCACAGTTTATGGGACAAAATAGCTATGAAATATATGTTCCTGATTTCAAAAAAATTCTAAGTGTGTTTTAGATTGATTAATGGAAGTCCTTCAGATTTTTCATTTTGAAGTCCTTTCACAATTATTTCCCCTACTTTTGTTTTTAAATTTTCTTACCTTCCACATTACAACTGTATCTCTTTCCCATCCATATTTCATAAGATGGCATGTTGCCTAGCACTTATCTATAAATGAATTAAAATCATACTGAATTATGAGGACAAAGTTTTAAGAACTTCTTTGTGTTACATAAAGCTGTTTACTATAAGAATTTTTAGAGCAAGGAAAAAAACTTTGACATCTAGGCTAAAATAAAGTGAAGTTGAAGATCTCATGGCCAATTAAGTTGGTATGTAAATTAGAACCTTGCTTTTAAAGGTATGCTTTTAAAGGAATAACTTTTTAAAGGTATTCTTTTGCTGCCTTATCAAAATTCCTAAAATACTAGAATGTTGGCAAAAGAATAAAAGAACTTCTTATTCCCAAATCCCTATTTATATAGTCAATACTTTTACTATACTTTCTTGAGGATTGTAAATATCCTTTCAAAAATGAAATGCAGCTAAAAGGCATATTGTTTTTCTATTTTAATAGTAAAGCATAGACTTAAAAATCTTTTATATAAAGCGTTACACAAAAATATCACAGAAGATAAGCTGTAGAGTTAAATGCAAAGGAGAGGGGTACAGTCAAATCTGTATACTCTCATCAGGGAATAAACACATATGAGCATGTTATTTCCATAATTAATATATTTAAATGGATGTCAATTGTTTTATGAATCAAGTTCAAAATATTTAACATAATCCTGAGGCCCTGCATGACTCAGTCCCAACCAACCACACTCACATTATCCTTTGTTCATACTCCTCTTTCTCTGACTTCCATCAAGCCAGGTCTTCTTTCAGATCCCAGAAGGGACCATGCTACCTCCTACCCCAGGTTTATTGCAAAACCAAGTTCTTTTTTCTGGATATCCCAACGGCCACCACCTATATGTTTACATATACTTTGTCCTTCTCTGGATTTCTAGAACCAGGTCCCCATGAGATATGAACTGATAGTACCTTGCAGTGTTTTTTCAAGTATGTGTCACAATTCTAAGTAAATGATTTTGTTAATAGGATTAAGTGTCTTTCCTTTCCATGAGAATGCTAATTCTGGGAGGGTTAGTGACTATTTCTGTCTGGATAATTTTTTAATCTGCATTTTAAAGTGCCTGGCAAATAGTGAACTCTCATATGTAAAATGGAGAAAATGGTAAGCTCTGCTTAGAAGTGTTGTAAGGAGGAAGTGAGACAATGTATGGAAAAGGCTTAGCATAGATTAGAGCAAACAGACTTATTTTAAAACATCAGAAGCCCTGGAATAGTGATGGAGCTGGCAAAGCCTCATCAGCACTGGCTAAACAGCTTTCCTGCAATCCTGTGTCGATTTCTTTAGGGATGCTTCAGAGAAGGCACCCTAGAATTTAGAAGCAAGTTGCAAAGTTAAGGCACCTTGATACAAAGAAGGGGCATATGAATAGATCAATCTGAGCTTTGTTGAAAGCTGCTGGATGGCTACCAATTGGAAAGTACAGGGAAGGATCTTTTCCCATTTCTGATCTGGACAGATGTCATGGGTCACTTTCTAATTAGCTCCTTTTTGTCCATGAGAAGTGTAGTGTGATCACTTTCCTCTTCTGTGAATTCCCACTACTGTGACTGCAGGTACTTACCTCTGAGTTTTACTAGCCTAATGAAATCCAAAGAATAGTAATAATAATTTAATATGTGAGCATTTGTATTCTGTGAAGCCCTTTTCTAAGTGCCTTAAACATATGAACTTACTTAATTCTTGCAGTGATTCTATGAAATAGGCTTTATTATTTCTAATACTGAGACATAGAGAGATAGCCCAGGTTACACAGTTAATATAGGGTAGAGCTGGTACTTTAATTTAGATAGTGTAACTCTTAGAGGTTCATGCTTTCAGTCACCGCATTGTGCAGATGAAATGGTTCTAAAGGCAATATTGTTGTTCATAGCACTGTTAAATCTATATTGCAACTGTCATTTGAGAAAGTTTTATCTTCTGTCCTTATTGCATACCTAGAGAAAAAGAAATGTTGAAATCTATTGTCTGTTTTGTTTTGACCAAAAGCTCAACTTTCTAGATCTTTGCTCAATCAAGATTATCCAGTCACCAAAACAAAGAAGAAAAAACAAAACAAAACAAACCTAGGGCCTGTACAGTTTAGGAAGATGTCTATATCAAAGATTTTCCAGGAAATGCTCCAAACAACTCATTTTTCAATATAGAATTGGGGAGAAAAGGCAGTGATTCCACAGGGAATGGAAAACCCTGCAACTCACATGGAAAGCAAGGGGAGAAAGTCAAGATAAAAAGAAAGAAGAGATAAGAAAATATGGATTAGAGGGACAGAGGAAAGTCAGAGTCAGCGGCAGAAATAAACGTTGGAGGACTGGAACAGTTCCACAGACATGATAGTTGACCTTCAGATGGCTTCAAGAGCATTGGGAAGGGAAGAGGCCGAGTACTAAGGGATCAGGACATTTATCTCAGCATCTAAGCACTGAGGTTATAGAAAGATTTGATGCCTATACTGGGGAAGGGAATAAAGTTAAGATTTTCTCTGAAGATGAAAACAAACAAACAAAAAAGACAGCCTTGGCTAGAGAGCCCATACTTTAGCAACGTCAAATAATGGGGCAGTAACAAAGTTTTATTTAAATTATTTATAAATGATAAAATAACACTAATCAGAATATGAATTTTTAATGTTTGCTACTGAATATTCTATAATTCTCTGCACTATGTCTTTGATGACATGATCTGTTGAAAATGGAAACTGACATATTATCCCTGTATTATTACTGCTTCTTCTTTGTAATTTCTGTTTTTCTTCAGAGAGTCTTAGTCACAAATGATGCACCTATTTTTTTTTTTTTTTTTTTTTAGTTGGAATCTCATTCCGTTACCTAGGTTGGAGTGCAGTGGCACACTCATGGCCATCCCAGCGTTGACCTGCTGGGCTCCAGTGGTCCTTCCACCTCAACCTTCCAAGTAGCCGGAACTACAGGTACATGCTTCCACACCCGGCTAATTTTTTATTTATTGTAGAGATGAGGTCTCGCCAAGTTGTCTGGACTGGTCTTGAACCTGAGGGCTCAGGCAATCCACTCCCCTTGGCTGGGATAACAGGGTGAGCCACCAAACCCGGCCTGCACCTATTATTTCTGTGGTGCTTTATTTTTTAAATAGCTGTGAATTAATGAACTATACTTAATTAAGTTTAAGTTAGTTTCTAAGAAAAATTTGAGAAGAGATTACACCAATAAGTGGCTTCTCATTATTTTGTTTAAAAAGTTAATTCAAATTGTTATCTAGGTAACAAAGTCTTTTCAATATATATACGATAAAAGCATAGGATGATACTGAAACAGATTCTTTTCTAGACAATGAGTAATAAATAACCAGGACCCTAAAATAGGAAGTAAAGACAACATTTAATATGTACATGTACAAATTCAACTCATATGTTATCCACTATAAAACTATATGTTGGCCTATAAAAATCTCACACAACTATAACTTTATAGACTTGAGAAAGAGTTGTTAGTCTTAACTGCATTTTAGCAACTAGACCACATAAAATCTGGGATCTTATCTTTGGCTATGTCTCAAAATGACTAATCTGTGTAATTCATTAATGATTCAGTATCTACTATTGAAGCAACATATACACAGGTAACATTCAAATATTGGGTTGCTTTGCTGTAAACCCTTTCTTGTGTGTAATGAATTTGTCTAAGGAGAAAATGAAGGGGAGATAAAGGATGCAATTTGAATATCATAGGGATTCAAAGAAAAACTTCAAACCAGTCTGATTTTATACATTTTACTCATTGGTGGAAATTGATGCACTTCTTGAAGTCTAGGCATTTTATAAATCTAAAAAGCCTCATTGTTGAAACAACATATGATTAAAAACACAAAAAGGATGTCAAAAGAAATGTTATCAAAAACTGTTCTGACATCTGGTGTTCGTTTCATAAGTAGAGGAAAAACAAAATCGAAGCATAAATTGGATCGTAGTTTCTGGCATAGACATGCAATGGCATATATTCAGGCCTTGGATATTACTGGAAGATGTTCTGCTCTTATAATTCATTTGTGAGTTTTTCACTCACAAAATTTTCACTTCAGGGTGCCTGGTTTAATATGAAATACTTTTTCGCTCATCAAGGTCTTTGATCACTCTTCAGGTATTTGTTATTCTAACAGCGTTAGACTTCCTGAAAATTCATTGTGACTGTAATGTGTGATTGGCAAAATGTAGACAAATTACACAGATCCCAGAAGCAAACCTGAAATGGCATATTAACTTTTGAAATAAGGAGATATTTTCTAAATCAAGGGTCCAAAACTGTGGCTGTACCACCTGTGGAACTACTGAAAATTGAGATGTGCAGGCTCCTTCCCAGATCTAGTAATCAAAATCTCTAGGGTTGTGGGAGTAATACATATTGGATTACCCTTGTTAATTTCCTTACGTGACTCTGATTCATAGCTACAGTTGCAAACCACTGGTCTAAATAATTAACAGTTGTATGGAACTTGATAACTTACAAAGCATGTTATAATTTATAATCTGTTTAATCTGTTGTGATAGGGATCTATTTTATTTTATAGATGAAGAACTTAAGACTTAGTGAGGTTATCACCTAAGATTGTATATTCTGTTAGAAACTTAATTTTAAAGGTAGACTTTTGATACAAAATCAATGGCCTTTTTTTTTCCTTTTGCTTTTTTTAAAAAATGCATAATATACATAAAAAATGGCTCTGCCATTAATGTGAAGCCCAAAGGATTTTCACAAACTGAACATACACCCTATAACCATCGCCACAAATCTTCCCCACTGCTCCCTAACAGTTACTAACTGCACTGTCCCCATGAGGGTAATGCAATCTTGACTTCTAGCAGCATAGCTTAGATTCACCTGTTTTTTTTAATTTAGATAAATAGAATCACCTAATATACTCTTTTGTGTAGGATTTTTTTTTTCTGATTACTACATTTTTGAGATTCATCCATGTTGTTTTATGTAGCGAGAGTTAAGTTGCCCTTGGTGCTGATAGTGTTCTTTGCGTGAACATACAATTATTTTATCCATTCTAGTATTGGTAAAAAATTTGGTAGTTTCAGTTTTTAGCTATTGACAATAGCACTCTCTCAATAGTCTAGTACATATCTTTGGTGAATATGTGTATATTTCTGTTAGGTAAATCCAGAAATTTTAAAATTTTAAGTTGGCAGAAATCACCTCCAACCTTTCCCTTCCAAACTCTTTCCTCCTTTATTTATTATAATTCTTGCCACAACTACTCACATAATTAATCAAAACTGCTCTGAAAAAAAAGACAAAGTCAAATTAATTTATTCTAAGATATATCAGGTCTGGTAATTTCTAATTTATTTCAAAAGGTAGTACTTTTAGTTAAAGCAACAACTTTCTGATTATAGAATTTCAGAAATCAGTGACTTGGACATAAGGGAATTATTGGTGGAGCTTAGCACATGGTTTTCTTTTATCTTGATATGCAGTTTTGCTTTAACAATTTTGGGTAAAATGGTATGAGGAAAACACAAAATAATTAATTAGTTGGTTACTTATTGAGATTAATTGACCATTGTTTGATCCTAAGTACTTAGACCTTCCACCCCCTCCAGGCCCTGGCCCTCTCTGCCATAACGTACTCGAAATCTGTCAGCCTACTTAGAGAGTGTGTGCTCAATATGTACCTCAGATTCATCATCTGTGTCTACACTTCAGGTGTATTATTGCCCCTGACTTCTTTCCTATAGATCCTAAGGGCCCTTTGGAACTTCCCTATATACTTCTTTCCCATGGAACCTAGATTCTTAGCGTTAAGGTTCACTGATGTCACTAAGTCATACTTAAATATTTCCTGGTGTTCTTAACTGAGGAACCAGGAGGGAGATGTAGCTTTTTGTTGGCAAGCACATGGTTTTCCCAGTAGAAAAAGCAGTTAGGTCTCCAGGTCTCAGTTTCCTCAAATATACAGTTGAAATAATTGCATTTCCAGAGATTAAATAATATGATGTGATGAGCTTAATACAAGTATCTGATACTGAATAAGTGGTATCACTAGATAGCTGCAAAAGGTCAGGGACTATGTCTTACCTCTGTAGTGGTATCTGGTATGAAAGTAGTTGTACATTTTTAAGGGAACTTGTGATTTCTCCAAGTTCTGCTGGCTGGTGAATAACATTCTTATAAATGAGGGCATTTTTCTTATTCCCTTTGCCCTCCTGGATGAATATCAAATTGCTAACTGAAATATAAAATCAGTTTTTAAGCTTTTCAAATCTGTTAGCCATATGGATAACATTCCCAGGTGACAACATCATACCTAAGGGATCCAGGTAGGGTTAGACTGCATTTACAAAAGAATTAGAGCATATTTTTAAAATACGTAAAGAATTATGTTGGGGATGTAGTCATTAAGGAGTATAAATTATTTAAATTCAGCTTTTACTGAATTCTTAGGTCTACCTCTGGTCAAGCATGTTAACAAATCCAGGTAAACCATTTTCATTGCCTTTCACTTTCTAATCTAGGCTTTGATGTTAGCTATTATTTGCTCTGAATGTTATGACTTGTAACATGTAGCACGTGCATACAGGACCTCATTTAGGAGGTGATCATCAATAGACATTCACTGTGTTTCTACTCTAGTGGATACCAATACCATCACAATACCACCACCAATACCATCACTAATCTCATCAGAATTCCACCACCAGTATCAACAACAATTTCACTGTATAAACTACTAACAATTCCATCATTAATGCCAGTAGAAATTCCAAAACCAATATTCAGACTAACACTTAGGGTCAATAAAATATGCTAGGCTCTGGGAGCCCATGTGAACAAAACATGGAAACACAGTCCATGGCATTACTGAGTACATAGTTATGTGGTGGAAATATTTTATGAAACCAGTATTCCTCAGTCCTGCTCAGCCTATGTGACCCCATCTCCAGCCACCCTGCTACTCTGCCTTTCATGCAATTTTCTTCAGCCACATTAGTTTGTTGTCAATTCCAAGATTTTTTCTACTTGAAAACCTTTGCATTTTCTGAACCCTCTGCTTGGAGAAATTTTGACTCTCATCTTCACAAATTGAAACTTTCTTCAGCTCAAAAATTACTCTCAAGAGAAACCTTCTTTGATCTCCCCTGTAAGGTAGGACCATAGACATAATAGCTGTTGCTTTGCATGGTTGATCAGCATTTGTGGTAAATGCGTGTTGAGAACCTATTGCAATGCCTGTAGGTAGCTATTAGTATAGGTTGAGTATCTCTTACCCGATATGCTTGAGAGTAGAAGTATTTCAGATTTAAGAAGTCTCTTTATCTGAGAATATTTGCATATACATAATAAAAGATCTTGACAATGGGACCCAAGTCTAAACATGACATTTATTGTTGTTCCATAATAATATGCCTATTATTCTCATAGACATAGCCTGAAGGTAACTTTATACAATTTTTAAAAATAATTTGTGCATGGAACAAATCTTGTGTACATTGGACTCATCAGAAAGCAAAGGTGTCACTATCTCAGCCACCCATGTGGACAATCTGTGGTTTTTTGGCATCATTTCTGACTCTGAGTTTAGTGGCTACGAATAAGCAATCATTTTCTTATACTTACATATAAATACTCAGAAGTAAAAAAAAGTGACATACCATTAATACAGTGAAAAAACAATGTGTTCAGGGTACTTTGTGGTAATGTCATGATGGTGCTCAAAAAATTCTGGACTTTGGAGCATTTTGAATTTCATATTTTCAGATTCCATATGATCAACCTGAAGTAGTAAAAGTAAAACTGAAGAAGTCATCTATTTGACTGGAAGGAAAGAGCCAAACTGAACGTGAAGCCAAAGTCCCAAAGACAGTAAGGACTCAGAGAGAGGGAAGTTTCAGATAGGTGATGAGAAGCAAGACTTGGAGCAGTTATTTGAGTCATACAGAGAGCAGCTATAGGCAGGTTCTGAACTGGAGCAGGAGGAGCCCATTAGACGGTACTGGACAGTTATTCTAGTATGCATACACAATATGAAAGTAACAATGGGGAAGGTATATAATTAACTACTCCTGGAATTATTACACCTGAGGGTGAAATCAAAAGGTTGAGGAGAGTGACTCTTACTCACCATTTTGTGTCATGGCCCTTTCAGCAAGGTTTGAGTATCCGTCTAATTTCTTTTTTTAAGAATTCTTTTCTCTTTATTATAAAGATGTGGGGTACAATTCAGGGCTAGGTATACAAATGTTCATTATGCAGGTGCCCTTGTTGATGAGGTGTACCCCTCATCCCCTAGCAGTTTCCCTCAGCTGCCAGTCCCATCCCCACCCCTCCCCTGGCAGTTCCCCACTACTGGTAATTCCTTTCTTGTAGTATTATGGTAATTGTTCGAGGTCTGCTTATAAGTGAGAACATTTGGTACTCAGTTCTTTGTTTCTGTGATAGAACACTCAGTATTATAGACTCTAAGTCCATCCAAGTTGCTGCAAAGTTCATGATTTTGTCCTTCTTTATGGCTGCATAATATTCCATAGTGTATATGTACCGCTTTTTAAAAATCCAGCCCTCTTTTGATGAGCAACACGGTTGTGTCCAAGTTTTTGCTATTCTGAATCATGCTGCAATAAACATGTATGCAGGTATCTTTTTCATAGAGTGATTTGAGTTCCTCTAGGTATATTCCCAGCAGGGGGACTGCAAGGTTGTGTGGAAGGTTGATGAAAAGAGGTTTTTAATAAACATTGAATCCTAT
>CAUYQG010185345.1:0-52196 GCA_963574415.1 Tarsius wallacei
AACGATCATACGACCACCTTTCAGCTCATGAACTTATGAATCGAAAACGTCTGACAGGTCTCCTGCAAACGACGATGTGGTCAGAAAAAGGCCACGCCTCCTCTCTTCTCCTCCCATCAGAAGCAGAGAGACGTCAATCTCTGGAGTGGAGGTTTCCTGGGCTCCACCCTCTTCAGCATATTCATTATTGTGAAGGTACACCAGGTCTCCTGTTAAAAGCAAAAGGTGCCGTTTCTCTCGCTCATGCCAGCTCTGGCCTGTCTCTCTTTCTCTCCTCTCTTCTTGCTATAATAAACTTTATTTTTATTTATTTATTTTTTTTTGAGTTGGCTTCTCACCCTGTCGCCCAGACTGGAGTGCAGTGGCCGCTCCCGGCCACCGCAGCCTTGACCTGCTGGGCTCTGGCGATCCTTCCGCCTCAGCCTTCCGAGTAGCGGGAACCACAGGCGTGCGCTACCACGCCCGGCTAGTTTTTTTTTTTTTTTTTTTTTTGTGATTTATTGTAGAGATGAGGTCTTGCCAAGTTGCCCAGGCGGGTCTCGACCCCGCGGGCTCAGGCAATCCACTCACCTCAGCCTCCCAAAGGCGCGGGATTACAGGCTGAGCCACCGAGCCCGGTTCATGGTAGGCATTTCATAGGCTTCTTCTCTGTATATCTTCTCTCTCCTAAAATCTGAATATGGTGAGCATGCTCATGCTTCTGTGGTTGCTAAACAAATCCATGAATGTTGAGCAAACTCTAAATGTACTGAAATTAGAAGAGTAAAAGAAGTAAGCTAGGACTGATTAAAAGAAGTGTACCTTCCCCAAAACTAGTAAACTTAATAAAACTTGCTGTCTCAGGAGGAAGTTAATATAAATTTAAAATAACATAGATTTGAGATGACTCTAGAGAAGTTTCTGGAGACTTCTATTAATTGACTAATAAGCTAAAAATATAGCGAGAACTGCTCAAGGCTAGAAAACTAGAAATCCAGGTCCCCCTCCTGTCTTTTTATTGCAGAAGGAATTGAGACCCAGAGAATGGAAATGCCCAGCCCAGAACTGGGGATGCTCAGAACCCCGGTTCCCATCTCACTCCCCACCTTCTCACCCCTTCCCCTGCTCAGTGCTCTTTGTCTCAGGCTGGCATCCCTCGGACAGGCCAGGTCTCTCTCTCTCTCTCTCTCTCTCTCTCATACACACACACACACACACACACACACAAACACACACACACACACACACACACATCCTTTAACACAGAGCCAAACCGACACCCAGGCAGAGTGACCTGGAAGCCCCCTCCCATCCTCCCAGAGCCCTTCTCACACAGGAATAGATGGGAGGGAAGGAAACGAATCATGATCTGTTGCACATTTGCTCCATGCTGTGTTCTGTGTCCTCAGGAAGACCCCGAGAAGTGAATGTCCTTCACAGGCGAGGCAACGCCACTGGGCAGGTGAAGTATGTGCAGAGCTGCCCAACGAGTGGGTGACAGGTGTGATTCAAACCATCCAATGTCCCCAGGCACAGCACCCAACCCTTCCCACTTATCCACCCTTACTGACACAAACACCTAGGCGAAGAAGGCTGTCAGTCAACATGGTCTGACTTGAACTGGCATGAATGAGCATCAATCAAACTACAAGTGCTGAGATGTTTTGGTTATAGAAGGTACAGAAGACCCTGTAAATCCGCTGCTGTACCATGTGAACTGTAGGTACTGCTACAGACACTTTTTATCTTGGGCTTGGAGAGAGGCCTAGCAGTCAAAAAGCAGACCGGCTGGAGGAGAGGCAGGCAGCCAGAGGAGGGAAGGCAGCTGGCAGTGGCTGGTGACAGTTCTGCTGGACCAGCCTCAATCCGTGTGACCCTTGGACAGCACCTTAGCTGGAACCGTGGTCGAGAGCACCACAGTTCACTCCTGAGAAGGGGCCCAAACTGTCCTGGCAGATCTAGCACAGATGAGAATCTTGGCCCAGCCCCTCTGGGATGACAGAGGCTATTGCTCAAGGCTGGAAAAGGCTGGAGTGCTCTCAGCCAAGACCTCCATTTATCTTCAGGACAATTGTAATTGGAAACCTCGCCTCACTGCTGCCCACTTTTTCAGAAGTAATTAGAATGCTAATCTATAAGAAAGATGTCTATTAAAAATAAATTAATAATAGATAATACATTTTGGCTTACAACTTTGACTAATACGGCCCTCCCATCTTAAAGTAAAAATTCATATATTTCTAATAAACCTAAGACATGTTTTCCAATGAACCACAGATGGGTCATTTTTATTATCCTATGAAGAGGCATTATGGGCAAATGTTTTTTAAAATGGTGGAGCAACTCCCTTTTGGAGATCACCAAGTACTTTCTAAGTGTTGGGACTTCCTCCTGTCATCACAGAGACTGAACTGGGAAGATGGTCTCCATCACCCCTCACACACCAAAGGGCCCCAGACCTTCATCCCAAATCAGATGAGAGCAGTGTGGCATAACCAAGGTTCAAATTCCAACTCTATCACTCCATGTTGAATAACCAAGCCCTAATAATACAGAAGATAGCAATTTTGAAAAGAATCTTCATGAGGTTGGCCAGTGCAAGCAATGACATGCATTTGACACAGCATCTTCCATGGAGAGGTTCTTTTTCATTGTTATTTTCTTTCCTCTCAATACCCAGAATTACAAGGAACACCTGAAGAGGTCACACATATATGTGTGCCCATCCCATAGCATTACCCCACAGGAAAATAAATAAGTGCTCATGTGACAAACGTCCATCAGTCCTGTCCGCAAATCATTGCTGAGTTTGAAGAACAAATAATCCTGAACTATCCTCAAATGGGTAGCTAGCTGTTCCCCCAGAAACGAGCATGGGGTTATTGACTTACAATAGCCAAAGATAAGTCAGCGTTAACCAAACCCATTCTCTGGCACACCCCATCACTGGGGCCAGGGCTACAGAGAAGTGACACAGCTCTCTCAAGCACAGTTTCAACATCCACCCAACTGCTCAAGCCTGAATGATCTTCCTGTCGTCGGCAGACCCTTTTCCCTTACACATACATACCCCACCCAACATAACAAATCTCATGGATTCTCTCCACTAGAGAAATTCAAAATCTGCCTCTCATCTGTCTCCTTCAAAGTTAACATCATCTCTGATCCAGACAACTGCAGCCCTCTCCTACCAGGTCTTTCTGCATCTGCTTTTTCAAAAAAAGTAAAAGTGAAATGAAAAACTTTCCTTGAAATATAATCTGCCCCTGAACCCATGTAACCAACACCCAGATTTTTTAAAGAGAAAGAGAGAATATTAAAGCCACCCAGAAGCTCTCCATCACCTCTCCAGTCGAGTCATCACTCCCCAAAGGTCAGCTGCTCTCCTGGCTTCTAACAGCATGGATTCATTTGCCTTTTCACACTCTGTATTCATTGTATCATTAGGCACTGCTGTAGTTAATTCATTCACATAGCTGTCAGCATTTCATGGTGTGAATATTTTAACAATTTATCTTCTTATGTTACCGTTGATGAACCCTTGGGTGAGCGTCTTGTTTGAGGCAATTATAAATGCAATGTTTCCACTTACCATTGCTTTAAAGATAAAGCCTCAGTCCCTTCAGACAGTCAGTCGATCCGTCCACTTCCCGTCTCACCTGACATCACTTGCTCCCTAGTCTGCTCCAACAGTTGGACCTCCACTTTGTTCCTCAAAAGGCCAACCTCCTTTCCATCTAATAATCTTTGCACATGCTGTTCCCTCTTCCTGAAACTTTTCCTACCGCTTCTCGACTTTATGCTTCAGCTTATATGTTTGCAGACGCTCCTTCCTTCCTAACTTAAATTAGGCTCCTTCTGGTTTTATTTCTCACACTGCCCTCACTCTTTTCTGTCACTGTTCTTAAAGCGATTGATGGTTGCATATGCACTTGTGTGAATGTTTGTTTAATGTGTCATTCCTGCTGAGCAGAGGACTGGCCTGACTTATTTGGGATGGTGTTGCTGGTGCCTGGACCACAGAGTAGGAGCTCAATAAAGATTGGTTAACCGAGTGGCTGACTTTGCCATACTGTCGAAGAACCCACAGCCCAGGAGAGACAGAAAAGCCTTCCTCTGTCTCGCTGCTTGACGAATGCTGCAGGAGAGGCGTCTTGTCACAATGATACTGTCTGGGGAATACAAAAATCTTCCATTTCAGAGGAAGTAGCCCTTGAGGGGAGACTTGAGGGGGAGGCACATTGCACAACTCCAGCGGGCACCATTCACATTGTAGTCCATGTAAACAGTGGCCCCTGGAAGTTTGCAATGCAGGGGGTTAGACTTGGAGAAAACCCCAGAAATCACCAGTAGGGAGGGTAGGTCAGGCATCAGGTGGAGACAGGAGCCTGTGCAAGGGTGTGGAAGTGTGGACCAGGACATCATGTTGGGGGAACAAGTATGCCTACAAAGTGAGTGTGTGTGTAGCAGGGTGACAGTGGGCAGGAGAGGCAAAACCTGAATGCTAAACAGGGGGCAGATCATAAAAGACCGCAAATGCCTTTTTAAAGACATGGCCTTCATCCAGCAGGCAATGGGGAGAGCCGTTGAAGGTTTTAGAGTACATAGTACATAATCAGATGTACTTCCCTTGAATATACAGTATTCTCCAGGGTCTAAAATTCCTTCCGTCCTCCACATCTCTCTCTCTCTCTCTCTCTCTCTCTCTCTCTCTCTCCCTCACACACACACACACACACCCCTTCCTTCCCATCTAGTCAGCTCCCACTCCTTGAGATTTCAGGTCCACCATCACTCCTCAGGGAGGCCTCCCTTAAATGCCTACACTACACCAGGGCCCTGTGTCACTCTGTCCCAGAGCACCAAACAGCTGTTCCTTGCAGCGCTTCTCACAGCTGTCATTTAGATGTGTATCTGTGATTCTTAGGTGAAGTCTCTTATGCACCAAACCATGAGCTCTGGGAATAAGAACCACTCCTGTCTTTGCTTCCCCTTGTAAGCACACTGCCTGCTCAAGTACCTGTCACATAGGAGACACTCCACAGTTATGTGCTCTGTGAATACCTGCTCAAGCTGGGTCCTTCTACCTGTTCTTGCAGAGAACCCATCGGTAGGGCTGAGCCTACAGACTGGAGGGTGACTCTCTGCAGTGTCTTGGGGAGAGACGGTGAGCACATGCAATTGAGTCCCAGGGAGATTAGTGCCCAGTGCTCCAGTCAGGAAATGTCAGAATAGGCATTTTGAACCTGCATCTGCCTGGCTGAGAGCCCAGCCCTTCACTGCATTCAGAAGTCCTAACTCCTTGAGGATGCTACTGTGCTGTGAACGTCTTTCTGATCCTCCTGGCTCCCAGTATGGCATCCGGGACTCAGAAGGATGCTCAGTGAGCATTTGCAGATAATGAACATGAAGCTCTGGGGAGCCCCCATCTCCCAAGAGTCTGTTTTAGCCTCACAGCAGGGCCTGGCGTGGAGCTTCTCTGATGGCCTCGGGACCAACCGGTTTTTACAAATTATCAACATCTCCCCATTAGCTGTTGCAATATTAAATTGTGTGAGTGGAAATGAATGAATAATCCCACGGGCAAGTGAGGGAGACCAAGCAGCGGGGATTTAATAACAAGTCCTGCCCTCTCTCCAAGCAGAAGGTCTCCCTAATTAAATATTAAAAATCTATCCACACAAGCTAGAGCAAAAAATTGCTTTTTCAGCAGCACAGCTTTGAGACGCTGCATCAGAAGACCCAGCTGCTGTGGGAATGCCCTCTCTGGGACCTGGATGGGACCAGGGAGCCACCATGTGACAAGCAACACTGGGTACCCAGGTTGTCACATGCCTTGCTACATTTGATCCTCATGAGGACCATGAGACACGGGTTAGACCACAGCCACTCTTTAGATGAGCAAAACTGAGGTTTGGGCAATGACTTACCCAAGACCACCAGGTATCAAGTAACAAAGCTGGGGTCTTAACTCAGTTCTATGTTGTCATGAAGCTTATGTGACAATGCAGCAGTTAGGAACATGGGCTTTGACATCAAGCCCATGACTTGGATTGAAGTCCCAGCTCTGCCATTTAATAACTGTGTGACCTTGGACAGATTACCTTACATCACTAAGTCTTAGGTTCTTTGTCTTCAAAAGAATGACACAGGTTTTAGGAGGGTTACGTGAGTTTATGCATGTGAAGCTCTTGGTGCTAGGAATGCTTCTAAAATGTCAGCTACTGTTCTGATCAGTGAAGATTCCCCCTTAACACTCCTAAGTGCATCACCCCACCCCACCCCACCACTGTCTCAGAAATGCTTCCTCTAGAGCAGAAGGCATCCTGTCTAACCACTGCCTCTGCCCTCTAGCCAAGCAGAGGCTTTGTCTTCATAGGGTAGAAAAGGATTATTAGTCATTGTTTAATATTTATCAAGTATTTATGCCATGCCAATTATACCTCCATTCATTACCTTGTTTAAACTTACCAAGAGCCTTGCAGATATTGAAACTGAGATTGATAAACATGACATGTTGCCAAGGGTTCGTGAAGCTCTCTAAGCTGAAGGGTCTCCACCCTCACCTGCCTGGCTTCCTAGACTTCTCTACAGAGAAGAGGCCGTGAAGGCTGTGCTGGGCTCCGGGCTCCGCCCCATCGACACCAACACCAGGGCTTCTGAGGACTGCAGTGTGCTCCACATTTGTTCTTTATAGTGACTTAAAAATAACCTTTATGAATTTCTTCATATTAGAAATGTGTACTTACTCTTTGCAGAAAACTTAGAAAATACACAAAAGCAACAAATAATATAACAGCCATCTATAACCCTAACTCTCAGAGACAATCGCTGCTAAATGTTTATGTATGAGAGAGAGAACAGAGACAGAGATGAGACAGATTGATGCAGATTGGGGGGCAGGGGAGAGAGGAGAGAGATTTCCTATTATATAACTCTTGCTTTTTTTTCCCCCCCACTTCTAGGAATATTTCTGAGAAATAATCTGAACTCTGTACCGAGTTATCCACATCTCTGATTCTCTTCCATTGCCTCCCACCTTCCTGAACTTTGCTTCAATAATTATCGAACCACCTTTGCATGTTAAATCTCTCCCCTTTCTATTACAACTACCAGGACCTGTTTCCCCCTGCAGGGTCATGAGATAATCAAAATAAGAATAAAAGAGAAAGGTACTGATTAGCTAGAAAACAGCATCCAGTCCTGGGAGATTTTCTCCAGTCTTATGATATTCTTGATGCCATAGAGTCAGGTCTCCTGCCGGGCCTGCCTCAGCCTTTGGCATTTTAAATAGGAATTACCAGGCCCCTCGGTATTCCAGCTGAAACCTCAAATATCTCATATTGTATGTTTTATTAACTGATAAGGAGAAAGGACTTTCTTCCCCTTTCCCTCACTTGCAGAGAGCTGGGAGCAAGTCTTAGGTCTCAGGCCTACTTGATTGATGGAGGCCTTCTACTGCAGTGAGCCAGCAAGGAGAGGGCAGGAGGAGGCCAGCAGGCAGAGAGTGCCCTGCAGAGCCATTCTCCATGACGCCCCTGCCAGGGTCGAGTATATCTCATTCTCTTTTAAAAAGCAAAGACAAAACTGTATTCGCTTTGCTGTTTGCTGTTCCTATAACTGTTAACATGGGCTCCCAGCTCAGCAGGACATGGTCCACACCTGCCTTGGACTCCTCTGGGCCTCATTTCCTACATTTCAGCCTCCAGACATACCTGCCTTCTCCCATCTGCGGAGAAGGCCTGTCTTGTAGATGTTGCTCCTCCCTCACTCTTCCCCTAGCCATCCCTTCCTCACTTTCCTGGTGCAGTGTGGTTATGTTCAGGTCTTCCTGTTTCAGTTCCCACGGCAACCTATATCTGTGGGGAAGGGGAGGTAAGCCACTGGTTGGCCAGAGTTGCAGGTGATAAAAGAATTTAGCCAAGTCAGATTAGAGTAGAGAAGGACTGGTTTGTTTAGTACAGCAAGAGAGCCCTGAGCAGGGCAGCGACAGAACAGCTGTCCGCTGTGAGCCAGGGGTTGGAAGTTGTTTTGTTGGCAGCTGGCCTCTTTTCAATTAGGGTTAGGGCTCCTGTCATGCATTAGGGTTCCCACCATGCAAAGAAGGGATTGAAACATGGCAGTTCTGATTGGTTGATGTTTGGCTTTGTAGGCAGCTCATTGGTCAGTTGGAGGTTAGCATAAGGTGGCTCTTGCATTAAATGGCTTTCTTTCCTCCATATACTTTGCTCAACTGTAATTTAACATTATTTGCTTAAAACAAGTTATTTGTTTAATATCCGCCTCCATCACCTTCATGAGGGCAGGGGGTGTGTATGCATGGAGTTGCAGTTTATAAACACTGGCTCTGGAGCCAGATGCCTGAGCACAGAACTGTCTGTGCCACCAGGACACCAGGGTCATGCACACAATAAATTGTCCACATCTTACAGGCCAGTGCTGGTCACATGGTCCTACCTAACTTCAAAGGGGCAGGAAGTGCATCCACACATGTTCCTGGAAGGAGAAAATCCAGAAATAGTTGGTGACAAGCACGAATGACCACCCTCTATCATATTTTGCTTGAAAAACATTTTATTCCACTAAAACACAGCAAAACACTGATTGCAGTAGACCAGACGCCGAATGGTCTGCTCATCAAACCATGATCCCATGTAAAATGTAATGTTTTAACCAAAACATTAAAATTCTAAAAGCAATTCATCCCTGTAGCTTAAAAAATATTTCAAGCAGTAATAAAGAGAACAGTGAGCCTCCTTTCCACAGTGGCTTTATTGATCCTTACCCCATAATCCCAAGATGTGATCTTTAGAGATAAAAAGGGTTTCAGGACTGGAGAGGCTAGCTGGGTGGTCTGAGAAGGCTTCACAAAGGAGACATGACCTCAAGCTATTTCTTGTGTGTGAGATTTAATTTTCAAAGACTCCTCTGATGCAATTTACACTCCATGGTAAGCCACCTTGAGACTTAAAAGATGAGGAGCACTGTTATCTCACAGCGGGGGAATTCAGAAGCACTGGGAGCTCCAAGACAGAGCTACAATCTGGAAAGTTCCATCAAAGCATCACTCTAGGCTCAGCAGTTGCCACTCACCACTCATCAGATTAAACGGCTTCAGAGTCCTGTGACCCACTAATGTATTCACAAACTAGCTCAGCTAATTAATCCTGACTCACTCGTGCTCTTAAACCCCACATGTCTTCCAGCTGGCCCTCCAGCTTGTTGTCCTGGCTAATGGAGTGGATGTGAGCTCTTTGTCAGTCACACCCCACTTGAAGCCAAGCAAAGGCCGCATTAGGAAGCTGAGCCCCAGGGCCCCCTATCAAGTGGGGAGGAGACTAGTGAGTGTCGTCTAAATGCCAGCCATTTGACCTGCACTGGCTTCCTTGATCCCAGGGAACTGAGAGATGGGTGTCACAGTGCAACTACTGAGTCTCAGAGATTGGAAATGACTAGCTCAGGCCTACATCTGCAGAGCTGGGATTCAAGCCTGACCGACTGCAAAGCTCACTTTCTCGTCTCTCTTGCAGATGCTCAAGTGGGCTGTCACTCCGCCTTTGTCCATTCTGTATAAAACAGCAGCCCCCATGACCTCCGTTTCTCTAGCCCCATAACCATGTTGTATTTCCATGCCTAGCTCCATCACCACCTTGTGACTTTTGTTCACTTTGTCCCCACTGCCTGGCACCTCGTAGGCACTCCATAACGATCTGTTGAGTAAGTGAAAGGACGTATGAAAAGAACACTGGGTTGCCAGAAGGATCCAGCTGATTTTAATCCTGCTGTGCCAGGAATCCCGTATATGACCCTAGACAAGTCCAGTTCCGTCCCTGAGCCCCAGTAGCCGCGTCTGTACATATAGAGGTCAGGATAAAAGCAATTATCACAAGCAGAAGCTCTGTCACCTGGAGTGAAGGCTGCTTTGATACTTGGAAAAGGGCAACAAACTGGGAAGTGCTCAATGGATGGCAGAGAGCTTTGAGGCAGGAGGAGGTGGGGAGGGGACTTTTGAGGCCCACCTCTCAGATTCCCCACCCACCCCCTCAGATTCCACTCTACAAATTCCAAAGTACAGAAAGTGAAGGAGGCTTGAAGAGTGGAATTTGGTCCCTGACTTGTTGAGACAACCACAAAGACACAAGAGTGGGCTCAGTAGAGACCCTCAGGACTATCCTTTGTGTTCCCAAAGCATCTGCCCATCAAGCAGATGACAGGGTTAGTCTGTGCCATTCCACCCCTCATCTTTGTGACCTCCAGGATGCCTCCTAAAAGTTCTCGTTCCATTTATCCTAATAAAATTGGAATATTTAGCTAAAAAATACCTAAAAATTTAGTAATATTTCAAAGCTATGGTAGAATTAAATGAGATGATCTAAGCAAAGGATGTATCAGAGTGCTTGACAAATAGGGAGTGCTCAAAGTGTAGCCTTTTCTCTTTCTTCTCTGAGCCTCAGTGTTCTCCTCTGCAAAATGGGAATAATATAAGACATACCACGCAGGAGCAAAACAGAGTGAAATACTCTGTAAAACAGAAGGCTTAAGTGTACAGGGCCCAGAACCTAGAGGCCTGCCCCATTCTTGATACATGTGATATGAGCGGCCCCGAAGTGTACATTTAAGGAAACAGCCTGCCTCTTTAATCACATGGCATCCTATCTTCTCTATGTCGCTTAAGACCCCAAAAATGAAATGCTGTCATGTTTCTAGACCATCACAAAACATGGGGGAAAATGTGGTAGGGAGCAGGGAAAAGAGACTGTTAAACAGGAATTGTGGACCCAGGCAGGTATGCAGATGAGTGATGAAGACCAACAACTGCCCCTTGATCTTCACATTGGAGAGGTAATAGGTATAGTGTGGTCTGCGGGTTACTAGAGAGCACAGGCTGTGTTTAAACAGAGCAGTCACTCCTCAGCTCCAGCCGATTGTTGCCATGTGGGAATGTGGGCCTGGCATAACCATAATTTCAGATTTTCTAAAGAAATGCCAAAAATTCATATTTTTATGTGAGATAAATGTTGGCAAAATTCACATTTAAAAGAAGTAAAACTGCAGCGGTACTCTGTGGGCTGCCAGATTGTGATTTCTGAACTAAACTGTCAGCTTACAAAATTAGCCACTAAATTAGCCGAATACTTTCCAGATATTCCCTTGGCTGCTGTCTCAGGACTCTTAATGTGTTTTCTCTTTAGCGCCTTGTAGAGCTACACACTTCTAGCAAATAATGAGCACTTACTAGGCATCTACAATGTGCAAAGCAGACAGTAGATGTCATGGAGGAAGTGGGATATCAAAATCAAAACAAAAACAAACACTAGCCACAATCTCTCCTACCCTGCCCCTGTATATGAAATAGCAACACCCAAAGGTAGATTTTGATACCAGCTGGGTGACTGTTAGAGATGATAAGTGCTTCAGAAGTTAAAGCAGAAAGAGCTCTGCCTGTGGTGCTGTGTTGTGCCAGACTCTGAAAGACCCCAAAAGGGAAGGCACTGTGTCTGAGAGGCCGAAGAAATGACTGGAGACAACAGATGAGACTTGGGCTTTACTCAGGGACTTACTTACAAGGAAGGTGGTCCATGAGCTGGGCTGGACAGGAAGAAACCACTCCCAACTTAAAAGGCACATGGGTCATACAGCATCTTACACAGGACAGATGCAAGCTTGGCATGAACAGGGTAGGGATTCTAGTTCATAGGTGCAGTGTGAGAAGCACTTATATGTACATCACATGTACACAGAACGGTTGTGAATTCTTTCTAGGGGTGGGATTTTAATTATTATAATGAACTTAAGGTAACCAAAGGTTATGGGCATTGACCCAGGTGTGCCCGATCAGGTCTGATCCAACCCAGGGAACCGACTGCCTGAGGGAAGGATGCACAAGAACATTCCCTATACAGAGCTGCAAGACCAGGTCAGCAAGCAGGAGGATACTTCGTCCACGGCCTCAGCATGGCCTGCCTGCCAGGCCAGAGCCTGAGGGGAAGGGGACATCCCCCAGGACCCCTCCCCAGGCTCCAACCCCCAGCTTGGGATCATATGCAGGCTGTACTCTTGTTGTCACTGAGTATGTATCACCCTGAAGTCTGAGAGTGCCACCCAGAGGAGATGGAACTTAAGCCAGGTTTAAAGAGTAGATGGGATTGGGGTCAGCTGATCATATGCTCCACTAGAAACAGGTGTCTATGCAGCAGTAGATTCTGGGGATACTGCAGAGGACCCCTAACAAGGAGTGGTGGGAAAAATAGACTGAGCCCCCCAGTGTAAACCCTGCAGTGCTGGCAGGAAATCTGGGCTTTATCCTGAAGGTTCCTCAGCAAGGAGGTGGCAGAATGTAGTGGGTGAATGTAATGGAAAGGGAACCCTTCACCTGCTTTCTCCAGGATGAAGAGTCTGGACACTGGACCCTCCAGTCTCCCTCCAGGTTCCACTCTTGACATCTTGTTGTTGTTCTTTCAGTCCACACAAATCTACTTTTGTTTTAAAAAGATTTAAGCAGGACAGAGCTCCCCACCCAACACCAGGTTGTTTCCTCGGGGATGGGAGGATGCCTTCATGATAATGATCTGGATCCTGAAATAATTCGAAGAGGCAGCAGGGCTTTGAAACAGGCAGTATTTCCTCCTTTTATGATGGTTTCATTTTACATTTTTATTGGCCCTTCACTGATTGCTCCCGGGCTCTCTGACGGGATGTGAGATGCGCTGACATTTATAGAAATCAATACATTAATAAATCACGAAGTTCATAATGTCTGATTTGCTTCTAAATGAGACAGAACTATTATCGCCATAAAGTTGCACATAAAATATGCCCAATTGTGATGTATTGTGTAGTCTAATCAAAGGCATTTGAGTGAATAACCTTTCCCCAAAAGAAGGAAACAATCAAAGCTGAATAACTTCATTAATAATTCAAGGTGTGTCTGCCAAGGCTTCATTTATTAAGTGCACAGTTAAGAGGCTTCCAAGCTGAGTCCTGTGGAGGGTGGCACCTTGACATCTTCTCCCTGCCTCTGGGTAGGCAGGCATCCATCCTCAGATGAACTGACTGTAGTCTTTGCATATGGATGCCTATGTTCCAGTTGAGGGTAATGTCCAATTGACTTCTTCAGCTAAGAGATGGACCCAAAAAATGCACACATTGACTGCCTGGATTATTAAGGGTGGAGGACATGGAGACATGTAATAACTCTAGGGGAAAAAAGGCAGAAAATGTCCTCATTGGCTGTCACATACTGTGTCTGCTCACTAATGTTACAGGCCCTGCAATTCTGGTGCCCACCAACCACAGACCCCAGCCCTTTTCCATGGCAATCTTCATAATGGGGTGGTTGATGATGCATTTTCATCCAGAGTCTTGTGTTTTCTTGGGACCATTACAGTTAACGTAGAATGATAATATTCACTTTAGCCAGTTAATGTCCAGCCTCAACTAACAATTGGGTGTCTCTGACAGAGTAAATCACAGAACACGGAAATCTTCCTATACTGAAGAGAAGCACATTTAATTAACTAGATCCATCAGAAAAAGCACAATCATGACCAAGACAGTGTCTAACAGACATGACTGTTGGAGTCTGCTGTTGACGATGACCCTTATCATCACAGTCATCATACATGATAAGATGGGAATATCATTTCAGAGTACCTACTATGTGCATATAGCATTTTACATACCTTATCTCATTTAGATTTACAGCTATAGGGTGGTTATGATTATAGCTTGAGTTAGTCAAATAACCATATACCTCCTAGAGACTATGAGATGATTAGATCAGTAATAAAACTATTGCCATGCTCCCTGAGCTCATCTAGACAGACACTAAATACATGGATACATTAATGCTGAATCTAGCAAAACCTTTCTCAGCCAACTTCCATGATTTCCCTGCTTGTGATTGTTCTATATGATGTCCCAAAGTTTATGTTCACACGAACAACAAAGAGTTTATTAGCTTGGGTTACAGAAGCTAAACTTGCCCCATGAAATTTGTTTTGGGGTCTTTAGCACACTAAGTTGGGATAGTTAAACATATGCCAGCTATTCTAAAGAAGCAGCCATGATGTGACGGAAACAGGTCACAGCGAGGGCTCTTGTTATCCAAAGCAGAATTACTTCAATGACGTCACACTGATAGCCTGAACTAGGCCATGATGGGAATATTTACACCAAAGGAACTGGAAGATGGTATCCATCTGACTTCTCCCCACTCCCCAAGAGCCAGTGTCAAACACTTACCAGCCCACTAAAGCTAGCTCTACTTTGAAACCATCACTCAGCAAAACGTCAAGTTATCTCCAGAGCAGTGAATTCCTTTTCCTCACAAAGCAGCCTTAATGCAACTATTTTCTGCCAGCCTGAGAAAAGTCCTGTTCATGTGGCCATTTTACCTTCCTTTGAGCCATTCCTTCAACCTTGCTCTGGACTTTCATTTTCATCCTAAAACTAAAAGTGGTCTTGCTCCCCACTCATCAGTCAAGAGGAGTAATAGAATCCCATCCGCATTATCCTCTTTTTTCCCTGCAGAAATATCCTAGACCCACTCACACTGGGCAGCATGCCCTCTCTTCTCAACACTGGTCAGCAACCACTCATTAGCCGGTTGTCTGTGTGTGCAGGAACTGGGTGGTGTCCAGCTGAGTCCAAGGGAGAAACAGTGGGTGGCTCCTCCCCTGCCGCCTGAACGCTGGCTGGTGGCAGGATCTGAACCTTGTTTGACTAATTGCCTGCTAGAGCTACAGTGATTGCTGGAGCTACCTAAGTAAATCATCAAAAAATTATTCCAGCGCACTCTTCCCAGACAAAAAAGTCCACTTGAAACATCATCTAGAGATTTTTGCCTGTGGCTGCGCCGCTACCGTGAAACCGACACTTTCTACCTGGCAGCCTGGGCTTAGCTGTGAGGGGACATGGGAATCCCTAATGTATGTGGCCTTGCTCCTTTTCCTGAAACACCTTTCATGGTGGCTTATTTCCTTGACCCTGGAATCCAGATAACTCCTTTCCTAATCATATGTCTTTTTACTCTTTTTCAGTTGAGGTCTCATTCTGTCACCCAGGCTGGCATGCAGTAGCACGGTCACGGCTCACCCCGCAGCCTCAATCTCCTGGGCTCAGGGAATCCTTCTGCTTCAGCCTCCCAAGTACTTGGGACTACAGGCATGCACCACTATGCCCAGTTAATTTTTTTATTTTTTGTCGAGACGAGGTCTCATTATGTCTCCCAGGCTGGTTTCTAACTCCTGGGCTCAAGCGATCCTCCCAGGCTTACCAAAGTGTTGGGATACAGGCGTGAGCCACCACACCTGATCTGTTTTTTCAATATTGGTGAAAAATATGTAATGGTGACACTGACACACACAAACAGAACTGTGACTTATGTCACCATCTGTGTAGTAACTTTGTGGTCTCTTAATAGTCACATTACATTTCTCTCGAGAAGCTGCAAGGGGCATTTGACACTCCCCTCCCTCCCCACATGGCTCAACCTATGTGCTGACCTAAAGTCCACATTAAAAACATAGCCTTGTTTGGGGAGAAAGAGAAGTGAGCTGAAGTATACTCTACACTGAAGAATTTTCAAGTCCCACATAATGGAAGCAGAAACACACAAAGATTTTTTTTTTGTAGAACTCTTTTTTTCAGGACATTTTCAGAACTGAGGTGTAAGTGAATGAGAAATGTATAAATTCAATTTTGCTTAAAAGGGGCAGAAGGGATTTTAAGATTAAGAGAACAAATGCTTGGAGCAAAAAATGATTTGAGTTTTATTGAACCAAGAAGACTGGAAAAAATATGTGGAACACTCAGAAAATCTTTATCAAGGCTCAGCTTTGCACTCCCGGGACTCATCGTTAAGTTTATAAAATTCAGAGCTGACGCATTGTGTACACCGTGTGGGTCTGAGTGGGTTTATGACTCACCTCCAAGCCTCAGCTGTCAGAATCTCAGCCTCAAGGCTTGCAGACCAAATAGGACTTGTCCCTCCTCCATGCGAGCACCAAGGGGCATCTTTGCCCCTGATTATATTGGGGAAAGTTGTCGATCAGAAAGATAATGCTAACCTCTTCCAGAACAAACTGTTTCTTTTGGTCTCTTCTTTTCTTTTTGTCTCTTCTTTTCTTTTTGTATCTTCTTTTCTTTTCACATGCTGTCACTCAGACCAGAGTACAGTGGCACAATCACAGCTCACCACAACCTCAATCTCTTGGGTTCAAGCGATTCTCCTACCTCCAGCTCCCAAGTAACTGGGACTGCAGACACAGGCCACCATGCCCTGCTAATTTTTTGATTTTTTTGTAGAGATGAGATCTCACTATGCTGGGCTTGAGCAATCCTCCTGCTTCAGCCCAACCCCCAAATGTTGGGAGAACAGGTGTGAGCCACCATGCTCAGCCCAATCAGCCATGTTTAAGAGAAGAGAAAATATTACATTTTCAAATACCAGTATGTCATCACTAATACATTCTCTAATACAGCCGACATAGCTCAGGCATCACTGAAAATCAATCACTTGAAATACTAGAAATATGATTTCAAGAGGAAGCTCAGAATTCTGTATTTTTATACAAATTTTTGTGTAAATTATTTACAGCTCAAGTATGCCATGCTCTTTTAAATTTCCCTTTGGTCACAGCTTTAAACATTTTGATATGTCACATTTTCATCATTACTTGGTTCAAAATACTTTCTAATTTCCATGAGATTGCTTTTTTGATACATGGGTTATTTAGAAATTAAAACAATATTGCTTGATTTCCAAACATTTAAGGATTTTCTAGTTTTCTTTTTGCTGGTGATATCTTACTTAATTCCCCTCTAGATAGAAAACAAACTGAATAACTTCAGTTCTTTAAATGGTACTGAGATTAGCTCTACAGCCCAGGAAATGGTCAATTTGATAAATGCCATGTGCACTTGAAAAGAATGACTAATATCCTATGATTGTTGGGTAGAGAGCTCTACATAAGGGTGACCCCACCCCAACAACCCAGAATTATCTTTTGGAGGCAGACTCCTGTAGCACAGGCTTCCCCATCTAGGTAAGTGTTAGTAACCCAGTGGCATCAGGGTACCAGCTAGCATTATTGTGAGAGGCTGCCTTTGGCTAGTGAATTTTTTTGAGATTCTTTCAATGCATTTGCCCATTTCATAATGGGTGATTTATGCAAACAACCTGCCCACACCATGCTAAGTGTTCAGCAGTTTTTTACCAAAAATGGCATGACCCCTATGCTCCATCCTCCCTATTAACCTGATCTCACCCCAAGTGGTGTTTTTGTTGTTGTTGTTTCCCCGGATGAAAAATGTCCTCAAAGGGAAACATTTTGCTGATGTGGCAAAGGTGAAACAAGAAACAGTAGAAGCACTAAAAGGAATCAAAACTGATAAATTCAAAACCTATTTTGAGCGGTGGAAACAGCATCTTGAAAGGTGTATTGCATCAGAGAGTACTTTGAAGGTGACTAAAGTTTAAACATGCTAGAATAAGTACATAATTTTTAATTAAAAATTTCCATGTTCTTTGGATTTCCCCTTGTATTTTGAAACTATGTTATTAGTATATAATAATTTTAGAATTGTTATTTCTCCCTAGGGGGTGGATGGACCCTTTTACATGAAAATTCCCTTTATCTAGCACATTTTTAACTTATCATTTACTTTATTGATGTAAACATAACCACGCCAGCTTTTCTTGATTTGTGTTTGCATCCTTTTGCATTATTTTTCTTTTATTTTCTCTGTGCAGCATTATTTAGTGTTTGGTTTCTATCTGATGATTGCTATCTTGTATCGAAGATTTTCTATTTGTCTTTATATTTCATTGGTTTTACTTTGATGTTCACTGGGTGGTTTTCTTTGTGTTTAGCCTGTTGGGGTTATAGTAGGGCTTCTTGACTCTGTGGCTTGATATATTTCACCTATTTACAAATTTTTCATTCATTATTTCCTCAAATATTGCTTCATAATCCTTTTTATCTCCTTCCTTTTTTGGGACTTCATTTATGCATATGTTAGAACTTTCCATCATGTCCTATATGTCTCTTATGCTTTTATCTGAGATTCCATTCTTTTCTCTTTCTGTGCATTAGCCTGTATATTTTTCTACTGACCTATCTACCAAATCACGAATTCTCTCTTCATCCATATCTAGGCTGCCACTAAATTGGGCTATATAAAAAATATATTCTGGTTATCTGGTGGAATTCTCCAGCTTTTTGTATATTTTCTTGAGCATATGTTCACCATTATTTTAAAGCCCATAACTGATTAATTCAATATCTAGATCATCTGTAGATCCGTTACTATATTCTATTTTTCTCTCTCAGTCCTGTTTCTTAATATTCCTGGCAAATTTTCATTGAATGGTGAACATTAGAATAAAAAGTGTAAGCAGAGAAACTTAATCCAGACAGAAACTGAGCTGTTTTGAGGCAGCCTACCTTTGACCTCTCCGGTGCCTTCAAACAGATGGGATTTTTTTTAATCCTCCTTTTCTGATTGTTCTCAGAGGTCTTTCAGCTCTGCTACAAGAGAACTCACCATTCCTGGGTCTTTCAGCTCTTGTGTCTTTGTATACGTTGTTCCCGTGGCCTTTCATCCTGCAAGACTCAGCTGAAGTATCACCTCCCCTTGAAGTCTTCTCTGACATCCTTTGCAGTCCTGTGCCATCCAGGAAGTGTTGGTTAAAAACTTCTTCCCCTCAGCTCCTAGTTCTTAGTGATAGCCACACTGTTTCAGAATGGTTTTCCAATGAAAAGTTCCAGGCCAGCAGCCCACAACATCCTTCCCACAGGCACATGCTGGATGTTTTAAATGTTAAATTCATGGATAACAGCTAAGAATCAGGAAAAAAACAACCTTTAATGATGGAAACTCTTGAAAAATCTAAAGATCTGAACTCACTGGACTTAAATTACTACATAACGACTGTCTGAGTAACAACAATCCCCCTTTCACGGGGCAATTACCCTCCAGTTCTCAGTCCTCACCACTCTCTATATTTGTGCCTCCATCACCTGTCCTCTTCTAAATTACCTGCCAGTGGTCGTTGGCGTTTGAGTTTGCAATCCCTTGTCTATGTGCATGCCTCCTCACCATCATGTCTTTTCATCTCTCTCCCGATATCCATCATGTTCCTGGCATGTCAGAGAATGCCAATCCATAGACACATCTCCATTAAAATACTACTTAAGCGTTTTCAGGGCACTGGAACTATTCTGTGTGATACTATAACAGTGAACATAAGACATTATGCATTTGTCAAAACCTATAGAACTGTACAACACAGAATGAACTCTAAGGTATTATATGGACTTCACCTAATATTGACATATCAATATTGTTTTATCAGTTGTAACAAATATACCACACCAATGCAAGATGTAAATAATAGGGGAAACTGTGAGGGTGGGCTATTTTCAAACTCTATACTTTGTGTAACTCTTTTGTAAACCTAAAACAGCTTTTAAAATATAGTTTATTAGTAAAAACAAATTTAAAAAATAAGCAGAGTGATCAAAGGGACAACTAGATCCAGCAAAATAAGTTTCTCCCATGGGATGCATGTTAGGAGATAAGAGCAGAAACATTTATCAATGGATACTCATGTACCCTACCACTTTTAGGAGCAGTAGGAAAAATAAACCCCTGTTGTCTGGGGTTGAAGGGCAGAGACTAAAATACACTTAAGATGGTGGCTGGAATACCTTACATACTCTTGGTCAGGGGTGCTCGCAAGACAGGAGAAAGTTCAAATAAGAGCCCACAGAGGAAGACCAGGTCGACTACCAAATGGACCTGAAAAGGCCCACAGGAGCGCATTCCCCAGGACCAGGAACCCACCAGACTCCACTGTGCTGTGGATGATTCTCTTGGTCTGATGTTTTGTCTTGTGCTTTGTATTCAGCACAGTGGGGACTTAGCCTGCATGCACTCAGCCACACGTCCCAATGTGCTAATTCTCTTTCGCAACTTCCCTTTTCCTTTCCTGCATCTAAGTTGCTTTCAAACCTTAGAAGTAAAGAGAGAAACAAGGATGTAGATTGTAAGCTCCATGAGGGCAGGGAATGGAGTGATTTTGTTCACTGATATGTACACAATAGACCCTTCATGGGCAGTTATTGAATGAGAATAAACAATCTTATAAGATATGCTCCTTCCACTCATAAAGAAGCTGAGAGGGTCACTGGGCCTCCTGATGGTGGAGGGTGCCTCACAAACCACTCTTCAGTCAAACACGCGGGTATTTCCGAGGACCCATCCACATCACACATCCTCTGCCACGTGCCATCTCATCTCTGCAGGCTGCATGACTGCATGGCTGAGGGCATGCTCAACATGCCCCCTGCTGGGAGCCGTGGGCACCGGGAGGTCGCTCTGACCCTGGGAGGACAGAGAGCTCAGCCCCAGCTCTATTACCAAGAGGTCTCTTTGCATATGTCGAGCTGGACGGCGACCCGGACACCCTCAGAGCGGCCTCTCCATCAACAATAAACATGTGTTTTGTTCTTCTGATGAATGGATTTGGTAAAATGTTTTTTCACTTTTTCCTAGACATCGCCTGGTGGTATTACCAGTATCAGAGAGGTAAAAAAAAAAAAAAAAAAAGTGTAAACTAACTTGACTACTTTGGTCACATGAATTGCACAGGAAGAGCTTCTTAATCAAGTACATGTTTTGTAATTAAGCTTCTCACACACCAGCTATCGGGTCCCCCTTGTTTGCAAACCCTACCTATATAGAAACACTTGGAAATGTCCATTTAGAGCTAAGTTATAGGACAAACCTTGCTCCCCTGAGGAAACTGATATGTTTTCCTTTCACGGGCAACAAGACAGAGGTAAAAACTCAGAGCCAATATGTATCTCAAATGTTGTAATTGCTTCAAACAAATGACCCGAATTTCTATGTTCTCTTTTTCCCCATGGTCTTGGCCTAATCGAATCAACATTTTCTGAGGCAGATTTTCTTATTACTTTATTTCTTTTTATTTTATTATATCTATTCCTATAATCAGCTTCAAGTCCTTTGTGCAACAGAGTGGAATGTGTTTAAATAAATAGACAGTGAGGGAGTAGACTGTGTGATTTGAGGTAAGAAAAAGATGGGAAGGTGAATAGGTAAAGATCAAAACTCAGATGCCTGAGCTACCTGGCTGGTAGCATAAATGAGTTAAGTGAGCCTGAGGTGAACAACAAGGGTACCCAGAGACCATGGGTGCCCAGAGCCAATGGCCAGTGCTCAGCTTTACACAATTGTTGCCTCATGTCAGATAATCCCATTTTTAAGAGAAATCAGAACTTCAAATTTGTACATGAATTTCTCAACTTTAAACATGGGCAACTAATTCCAAAAAATAATTAAAACACATTTTACAGGTTAAACAAGACCCATCTTTGGGCTGCATTTAGGCCAAGGGTCTAGATGGGTAGGTATAAGGTCCAATCCAGGGACACCATTTGGAGAAACTATTTTCCAGTCCAGGGAGAAAAAGACAGTCATGGTCATTGTCCTGAGCCTAACAGAGAAGACACCTCAGTAGGGAGAAAACCAAAGGCTTAAGTCTTCCTACTGCTCACAGTCAAAGGGTCTGACTTGCACACCGGTCCAGAGCTTGCTAGAAGCACGACTACTGCAAGGCTTGCTACCAGCCGATATGTGATTTGTGGCTAAGGAAAACAGAAGCCACATGGGGATACCTGGAAGCCAGATTTGATGAAAGAGGTCTGAACTGGCTAAATTCTAGGCCCTGCTCTGTCACTGATTGCTTATGTGACCTAAGACTGCAATAAAGCCAGGGAGTGACAAGTTCAGAAGAGATCTTCTATACTAGAAGAACTTAGCATGGCTCCATGTATTTAAAAGATACAGAAACTCACTGAAAGTGCAGTCATGGGCCACATAATGACATGCTGGTTAACAACATGACCACATATATGACATTGGTCACATAAGGTTACAATGAAGCTGAAAAATTCCTGTTACCTGGAGGCACCTTGATGAGCTGACCCTGGATAATGTGTGTGTTTGTGTCTTAATTTTCCACAAAAATGTATTAAAAAGTTAAAAAATTAAAATTTTTAAAAATAGAAAAAGTTTATAAAATAAGGCTATAAAGAAATATTTTTGTACAGCTGTCCAAAGTGTTTGTGTTTTAAGCTGTGTTATATTATGAAAGAATGAAAAAGTTTAAAAAGCAAAAAGGTTACATTAAGCTAAGATTACTTTATTATTGAAGAATGGAAGTTTTTTGTTGTTGTTGTTGTTTTGAGTTGGAGTCCAACACCATTGCCCAGGCTGGAGTGCAGTGGCATGCTCATGGCCACCCCAGCGTCGACCTGCTGGGCTCCAGTGATCCTTCCACCTCAGCCTTCCAAGTAGCCAGAACTACAGGCATGCGCTACCACGCCTGGCTAATTTTTTTGATTTATTGTAGAAATGAGATCTCGCCAAGTTGCCCAGGCTGTTCTTGAACCCGTGGGCTCAGATAATCACCTCACCTCAACCTCCCAAAGCGCTGGGATTACAGGCTTGCGCCACTGCGCCCGGCCTAGGAAGTTTTAAAATAAATGTAGTAAAGCCTAAGTGTACAGTGACTATAAAGCCTACAGTGGTATGCAGTCATGTCCTAGGCCCTCATGTTCACTCAGCACTCACCAGTTCACCCAGAGCAACTTCCAGTCCTGCAAACTCCATTCATAGTAAGTGCCCTATATGGTTGGACCATTGTTTATTTCATAGCATATTTTTACTATGCCTTTTCTATGTTTAGATGTGTGTAGATACACAAATACTTACCAATGTTTCAAAATTGCCTACAGTATTCAGTAGAGTCATATGCTGTGCAGGGTTGTACTCTGAGCACAATAGACCATACCACACAAGGGGGAACCAAAAAAAAACTGGAATTATCTCTTGGAGGGCAGGTCTCTTGAAGTACAGGATTTCCCAACTAAATAAGTGTTCTAGAAACCCATCAGCATCAGTGTACCAGCTAGTATTGTGAGAGGCTGCATTGTGGAAGAAACGGCCTGAGTTGTGGCAAACAGATGACTGGTTCTTCCACCACAACAATGTACCTGCCCACACGGTGCTGAGTGTTCAGCAGTTTTTGACCAAAAACGTCATGACCCCTGTACCCCACCTCTCCATTCACCTGATCTTGCCCTGAGTGGCTTTTTTGTTTGTTTGTTTGTTTGTTTCCCAGGACAAAAAAGTCCTCAAAGGGAAACATTTTGCCAGTGTTGAAGAAGTGAAACTAAAAAATGGCAGAAGCACTAAAAGACATTAAAATAGACAGTTCAAAAACTGTTTTGAGCAGTGGAAAAAGCATCTCAATAGTTGTATTGCATCAAAAAAAGAGTACTTTGAAGATAACTGAAGTTTAAACATGCAAGAATAAAAACACAATATTTTATAAATAAGTTTCAGTTTTTGAGAATCCCCCTCATATAGCCTAGGCATGTAGTAGGCTGCACCATCTAGGTTTGTATAAGTACACTCCACAAAGTATACACAACGATGAAATCACCTAACAACACGTTTCTCAGACCACATCATCGTCATTAAATGACACACGACTGTATAGACAAAAATACTGTGACTATGTGCACTTTTTTTTTCTGGGTGGGTCTAAAGCTTTCATCATTTTCAGAGGAATCTCTGGCCCCAGAATATTAAGGACCTCTTGCTCTAACCATCTGCTATTCAGTCAGAATTTCCTGTGTAGCATCCTCTATGGATGGTCACCCCAGCTCACTCTACCCCCAGTGAGAGAGACCCACCACTGTATGAGTCCCTCAGAGTTAGAAAAATCACTTCATACCAGATGGGCAGAGCCATGGTTCCCTCCCTCCCCACCACACACAAGTTTATAGGACAAGGAGCATGAGAATATTTTATGGCTTAAAAGTACTTTACAAACAGAAGGTATTCTAATTTGTTCTTATTACATAGTTATCACAATAGAATTAAATCTCCAGGTCAATGCTCCTCTCAATCATCCAAACTCAGTCTGACTTAGTAACTGGCTTGTTTATTTTTTATAACAAAAAAGAAGAAGAAACATTTGGCACTGGAGACGCTTAACAAACCTCAGAAGAAATTGTCAGGGGGCTCCCTGTGTGTTCTGTTTTCTGCTCCTCCAGCCAGGAAGCTGGACCACCTTCCCTCCTGTACTGAGACCACCTGGACAGCATCCAGGGAGTCCCTGAGGGGTAGTAGGAGGAATCTGAGAACCACTGCAGCCACCTCTGAAGTTTTATCCGAATGTGTTTACAGTGGCCAGCACCATGAGGCATGCAAAATAGGGAAAGGAGAGAAAGATGTGGTGCAAGACATGGGCTTCCTACAGGGCTGCCACAGCTGTGGATGAGTTAAATCAGTGTCTGCAATCAAAAATCATGACCCATGAAGGTTACAACCAGCAGGTGTTTCAAAGAGATACATTACAGCAGAAGATACTCTATATCTTACATTAGTGAGGGACAGTATTCATTCATGAAATGTTTGTTTCAAAATATTTTGTAGGCCTGGTGAAGTGGCTGAGGCCTATAATTCCAGCACTTTGGGAGGTTGAGGTGGGAAGATTGCTTGAGCCCAGAAGTTCAAAACCAGCCTGAACAACATAGCGAGACCTCGTCTCCACAAAAAAAATCAAAAAACTTAGCCAAGTGTGGTAACATGTGCCTGTAGTCCCAGCTACTTGGGAGACTGAGGCAGAAGAATTGCCTGAGCCTAGGAGGTCGAGGCTGCAGTGAGCTGTGATCACGCCACTGCACTCTAGCCTTGGGCAACAGAGTGAGACCCTGGTTCAAAAAAAAAAAAAGAGAGAGAAATTTCATGAAAACTTTGTAAGTGTATATACTGGATTGTGATGTATAGTAGTTCTTACTATAAAATACAGGGGAAAAAAAGAGAGAGCCACTGGCTGAAGCCCCTGACGTCCACAGCCAGGCTACTTCCCAGCATCTGGAGCCCCAAAGACATAAATTTCCTTCTGTAACTGTTACCACAGCCTGACAATTAGTGAATAATGAAAAAGCAAAAGAAAACAAAGACTCAATCAATATCCAGATAGTCAGATATTATGTAACCTGTTTGATATGAAAATTGATCCCACTGTCCAGACAGCAAACAAATCATTTATTAATAAAGTCCAGTTCCACCTTAATGAAGTGTGTTTAATAGTTAATATCTCAATAATTACTTAGTGCATTTTTTATAAAGGCAGTGGATGGGAGTCAGTGAATGGGAGGGCTGTTTCTGAGTTAGAAAGTTTCTCTTAAACTTCTGCAAAAAAATTTTCCTGAATTTGTCAAGAATTCAGCCACAGAGAGATCAAGGAATAAGGTGATACTATAAAGATTTATTTTATGCTTCTGGGTAAAATAAACATAAACATACTGAATGCCTTCAAAATACATCATTTATTCCAAAAATACATTTCCGTAGATCTTGCTATGTTGCCCAGGCTGATCTCGAACTCCTGAACTCAAATGATCCTCCTGCCCCCGCCTCCCAAAGTGCTGGAATTACAGATGTGAGCCACAGTGCCTGGCTTATTTACTTTTTAATATAATTTGTGCTCCTTCTTCTTCCTTTACTGGGCCCACCTGGGCAGCACCCAGAGAATCCCTAATAGGAATAAGAGAGATGGAAAATATTTGCAGCCCCTTCTGAAGTTTTTTTAGAATATATTTAGTTAAACATAAGTGCATTTTAAAAATAAAAGTGCGATTAGATCTAATGCTAGAAGATTTAAGCCACAAATTGGTTTCTGTTTTAAAATGAATGTAAAACATATGTAAAATATACATGCACATTCTGAATTAGACTTACATGATTTTTTTCACTTTTCTTTTTGTATTATTGAGAATCAGGCCTTTGATTTACATAGAAATGCTTTAGTGTTTAGATAATTGCTACTTAACTCACTAGCTACAAACATAATAATAATAAAAGACGCTGTAAAACTTATGAATTATGAAGAAATTGGCCACTTGTCACTGTATGGTATAAACAGTTTCTTATTTATATTGAATCATCTGTCTTACTCCCAGCAGGATAAGGTGAAGAATGTTGCCCAGCATGTAAGAAAGATGACAATTTGGAATAATTACCAAGTTATTGGAGCCTTACACGAACATCCATTACCTTTGGGGATATGTATTAGATACAAACTTAATTTGATGAATTCCTTTTGCATTGGGATCAAAGTCGCAAAAGGGAAAGTGACAATGACAGAGAAAGTGTGATGCCAAGAGACTGACACTGATTAGAGAAATGCATACGCTTTAATGCACATGTAGAAACTCAGCCTGTCCCTATCCTGGGTCATCACAGTGTGTGATGTGGAATGTGTATGTTCCCAGTAGCTGTCATCTCACCACTATTCTCACAGTCCAGATTTACAGTCGTTCAATATATGCATTCAGTAATGTCTGCATGACAACAGAGAAGGTTAGCTGGCAATTGATTTTTATTGGAGTGAATTTATAGAAAGCATTCTGGCAGGGCCCAGAGGGAAATAGTCACCCCTCTGTGATGGTTTATAAAAAAAAGCTGATTTGGACTCTGTGATCCTTCAAGAGGAAATGGGCAGGATCCCTGCTTTAACTGACAGACACTTTCTAAATACCTAATACAACACTGCATCACAGTATGGTACATACAGGAGGCAGAGTTAAGCTACTACTTACAACAACTGTTTTTAGAGCCCTTCAAATGCTTTATACAAAGCAGCTCCCATTTAAGTCACTGTTCTAGTATTTAAGGATGTCAAGCAGATATTACAAAACAATATGCTGTAAATACATTCAGACTCTTATAATTAATATTTAACATGCCATAACTGCTAAATCATGCTAGCCTTTCTCTAGTTGGCCTAAATTGTGAGAGTTTATTCCTTTTTAATTAGATTTGTTTCCCTTTGCTATTTTGATAGTGTTTATCATTCTGTTCACTCACCTGTGTCTCTGGAATATTCAGAACTCTCAGTAGGCAGCAATTTGAATATGCAAAGAGGTTATTTTGAAAGCAAAAGAAATAATTTCACACAGGCTTGCTTTGAGCGTTTCTTCCTTCATCTCCACTTGGAACATGTTTACACCAACACTGAAGCCCCTCCCCTGTGTGGTGACTGACACGCCTACAGTAACGAGGTGGACTGGGGTGAGACAGAGACTGGCAGGGAAGTGGGGTTCAAGGCAGGAAGGCCAGCCGCAGTGCCCACATCCCCTGTTCCTAGACTGTGACCCCACTCTTTGGCAGCCCAGACTATTGTCTAACAAGAGTGAGCCCTGAGGTCAACCACTCCAACGCCATCTCCTCTGGTTCCAGATAAGATTGAAGATGAGCTGGAGATGACCATGGTTTGCCATCGGCCTGAGGGACTGGAGCAGCTTGAGGCTCAGACTAACTTCACCAAGAGGGAGCTGCAAGTCCTTTATCGAGGCTTCAAAAATGTAAGACCCACACAGACGCTGAAGACCCGGATGGGGTTTTCTGTTTGGGGCCAAACTCTCCCAAATGCCAAGGGAGTTCAAAAGGAAGTTCCCCATATGTGTGGTTGTACAAAGAGGCCCACCTCTATAAAGGGGACTTGAGAGCAAGATCACCTGGACAGAACAGAAGGCTCCAGGCGAGGGTATGGCAATCTCATGAGACAATAAGCTACTCAACTGCCCAGAAACTTCACAGGGTGGCACAACCTTGGCGGATTCACCCTGGCCCAGGTTCTAGCCTTAGCACATAACACATTCACACTTTCCATCTTGGTGGTGTCCCCAGATGATGGGATTCAGATCTGCTGTTTTATACTAACCAGGCTCACAGAAACTGAAGTGTAAGCCCAAGTGTCAAAGTATTAATTTACCATGAGAAATAGAGCTGACAATGAGACCAGACACTCCTCTCCCCTTGTGGGGACCTTCTCTTTCTGTGAGCCATGTGGAAGTCAAGCCACAATCAAAGGTAGGATCAGAGAATGGAGGTTAGCTGTTGCCTCAAATGCACTAATCACATTCCTGCCTTCTTAGGTCAGTCTGAGAGCTCTCAAATCCCGTCCTTGGTGTTATCTTATTTTATTTTTTTAAAAGCTTAACTCCCAGCATCGTGTTGCCAAATCCCAGGGTAGGGTGGGGCGGGGTGGCTAGAGGGAGGTGCTCCCGGCCACCCTCCCTCCAGGTGCGGTCTGTAGCTAGAGCTTGGTCAATTTCAAACTGACCACAGCCTCCATGTTCTCCAAGATGCTGACTGATAGGGATTCAAACACCTCCTGGAAGTTGTCTGACAAGCCTGGGATGCCTCTGCCTTCTACAACAGCCTTGACTGCACCGGCCAAGTGCCTGGTTTCCTATCATTCGGGTTCCTTTTCCTCTTGATCTTGAGGAGGCAGTAGGCAGTGGGGTTGGAGCAAGGCCCTGTGGGAAGGTTTTCCAGATGGGCACTGGGCTGAGAGGGGCTAGCATCCAGAAAAGAGAAGAAATCGACATTGCTTGGCATCTATCATGGACCCAGTACCACCTAACTACAGGCACATACATATATTAAACCTCTCAGCAGCCTTGTTGAGAGGGTACTGTTAGCTCCATTTTACAGGTAAGGATTCTGAGGATCAGAGACTGACTCGGCCCAACTCACAAAGATTAGAATTGGCTAAACCAGTATCCAAATCCAGTCCTTTCTAATCCCAAAGCCCAAATTCTTTCTACGTCATGGGCCCATTCTCTGACAATGTCTCATCATTTTGCAAAGGACTTCAGTCCTGAGGTGGCACTACCTCCCGGCCACTCACCTTGGAGACATGGAGATGCACAGGGGCTTGTCCAGTCCCTACCCACCAGGGATCACTAGCTCCAAGAATGGGTCCAGTCCTCCCCTGGTGCAGACCTCCAGACACCGTCCGCTGACTCTCTCTCCTCTTCACACAGGAGTGCCCCAGTGGTGTGGTCAATGAAGAAACATTCAAGCAGATCTATGCTCAGTTTTTCCCTCATGGAGGTGAGTCTGACCTTGAATAAGATCCTACCGAATACCCTCTCTGGTGAGCAGCCTTCCCTTCCACCAAGTCTACTCTTCCTCAAAAGGGCAGAGAGAACTCAGACCAGGATACCTCCCTAATTACAAGTTGTGGAATTCTCTAAAGCTCTAGTAGAAAAGAGCTCTGAAAATGGACCCACTCCAGGAGGGAAGGAAGAATGATGATGTCATATCATAAAGTCTCATAACAGCTCAAGAAAGCAGATAGGACGATCCCAGGTAGGGTAACTGAGTTTCAGAGAAGTTAAGCAATTTACTCAAGATCACACAGCTATTAATAGCAGACTGGGATTAGAACCCACATGTGTCTGAGGCAAAACTTTGCCATGTTGGTTCCACCACTGTCCAGTATACTTTCTATTCTTTTCCTTAAAACAGCTGAGACAAGCTGGGATTTTGAAAAAGAACTTTAGTAAATACCAGGGACTGTAAAAACAAACAAATCCTAAAGGAGGCAAGGAGCCCGAAGCAGTTTACGCATGTCCAGGTGACAGCCCCTGCTCTGGTGTCCTGCCTGACTCCTTGTGGAAACCAGCTCCCACCCCATGAGGCTGGGACCACATCAGTGGCTCCTCCTGTGGCCTCCAAGTATCACATCACCTTTCCTCCTGTCCTCAAACACTGTCTCCTGCAGGGCCCCTTCCCTGAGTCCTGACAAAACAGAGATCCGAGCATCCCAAACACTTATTGGGCCATTTCTCATGGGCTTCTTCTGCAGCAGACGGGTCCTTCCTAGGTATGCAGGGAACAGGTTGAGGGAACAGCTTCTTTCCCATGCAGGCCCCGAATCACCGTTTACGAAGTTCCACCGAGCCACTCTTTATTGAGTTCTTACTATGTGCCAGGCATGACTCGAGTTTAACATACTTTTTCAAAAATTCCAAGAGATAAGTCTGGTTACATCCCATTTTACAGAGGTGGGAAAGGGGAACGCAGAGAGGTTGCATTAGATGCCTATAGTTATACAGCTATGTGGTGAGAAAGCATCAGTGAAGCCCAGGTCTGTCTGCTCCCATGAGGGTGCTCATCCATGGTGCTACATCTTCACGTGGTCACCGTGTCGATCATCCACAAGGATTCCACACATAGAAGGCAGGAAAGTCTTTCGGGATGGCTTCCGGAGGGCAAGGGTCTGTCTGGCCTCTTGCTAGAACACAGTCCCCACCTAAACCCCAGGAGGTGAGCAAACAGGCCCTGCTCTGTGATTTTTCTCCTTTCTGCCATCCCTCTCTTTCTTGTAGAAACCCTGCCTCAGTTTTGAAGTGTTCTTCTTTCCCTCTTCAGAGCCCTTCCCCATCACCTGCTCTTCCCTCTCTGCCTTTCAGATGCCAGCACATACGCCCATTACCTCTTCAATGCTTTCGACACCACCCAGACAGGCTCCGTGAAGTTCGAGGTATGCTGGTCTCTTGGGTCCACTCTGGGTTCCCCTGTTTCTGCATCACCTCTCCTTCCAAACCTGGGGTCATTGGGAGAAAGGCTGGACTATCAAATGCTCACAGTCAAGACAAAGAAATCTTGATCCATTCGCTAAGAATTTCCTCAGGCTGGAGAGGAGAAGCAGCAGCATCCCCTGCTCGGCGGAAGCTCAGGGACTCAGGGGACTGATAATGAAGGCTTCCCACGTGGCAGCCTCTGCACCCAGCACTTTGCATGCATTAACTCGTTTTATGCTCACAATAACTCTGTAAGGTAGGATTCTATTATTTATAACCCTTTTACAGAGGGAGGAAATAAGGCAAAGAGAGACCGAGTAGCTTTCCCAATGTCAAACAGTGAAGAAATGCCGAAGGAGGGGACTAGGACACAGCCAGCATGTGTCCACAGTTCACGTCCCTAGCCACTAGACTATGCAGCCACTCAGATGATAAGCCACTGCAGCCACGGGACAGGCACTGGCAGGGGAGGCTGTATTGACGTGTGTCTCACAGAGCTCCGTTCTTCCTCAAGGGGGCACCTTCCAAAAATGGGGCAGGGTAGGAATGGGAAGGCAGGAGCTCTTCGCCTAGCGTGGCTGCATCCTCCAGGCAGATGAGAGGGCGTAAGTGAACTATCACAGAAACAAAGAACTGAACACCACATGTTCTCGCTCGTTAGCAGGCCCTGAACACCAGTCACATTAGCACAAGGGTGGGATCAGCAGTCTCAGGCATGGTTAGAGGAGGGAGTGGGGGGCGGCCACAGGGCAACACGGTGGGTACCTGGTCCACTATTGGGGAAGCGAGGGCCAACTAGAAGCCCAAACTTCACCGGCATGCAGCCTACTTATGTTGCAAACCCTCACTTGTACCTCACAACTCCAAAATTAAAATTGAATTGAATTGAATTGAATTGAATTTTTTAAAAGAGGACATGAGAGGCACCATTCTATAAAAGCATCACAGGGTCTAACCCAAAACACAGCTTCACGCCACCTGACGACTTGTTGGTTAATATCACTCTCGCCTTTTCCATTTCTCAGGACTTTGTAACTGCTCTGTCGATTTTACTGAGAGGAACCGTCCATGAGAAACTAAGGTGGACGTTTAATTTGTATGATATCAATAAAGATGGATACATAAACAAAGAGGTAAGTGAGCTGAGGCCAGGGGTACAAGAGAGCAGGCAGAAAACAGCCCAGGCATGAGGACAGCCTTGTCTGAAGGAAGCCAGATCTGCTTTGGGACTAACAGCTGGTCCTTGGCAAAATAAAGATGGCCTTCCTCATTGCCCTACCCTGTCCTGTCCCCAGATGCCCACGAACTAAGTATTAAGCAGATTCATTCTCACCAGGTCACACAGATTTAATCATGTTATTTAGGGGTTGAAAATGACTTGTTTTGGTATAGAGGTACTTTTCTCTAGAGAATCTGCATTTTGATGGGTTTGTAGCCACAAGTTAAAGCTAAAAGTTGAAATGGTAGAATCACAGGGAGCAACTAGCAGAAAAAGATTTTTAAGGAAAGGGGATTTCAATTGGATTATATTACCCATAACCTATTTTGCCTATTAATACAACCACAGAAGGGGGTGGTGAAGGCACAGTTGTCTCTAAAGAAATCACCGCAACTGTCACAGAAACGAAAAACTGAATATCGCATATTCTCACTCGTAGGCAGGCCCCGATCACTGGCCACATAAACACACTGGTGGGAACAACAGACACGTGGGACACTGCTGAAGGAGGGAGGGATGGAAGGAGGGATGGAAGAGGGACAAGGGGCACACATCCACACACTGGGCATCAGGCCCACTATCGGGGATGAGAGGGCTCACTAGAAGCCCAGACTTCACCTGCACACAATTTACTTATGTAGCAAATCCTCACATGTACCCCCAAATAAAATAAAATAAATTTTAAAATTTTAAAAAGAAATCATCACAAATAACTTCTGAATCTTCACTGCTTGAAACTTTTAGAACCTCAGAGGATATGTGTCTAGCCAGTGTAATACCCAGAGATCTATCTCAAACCTCACTTTGGTGTTTACTGTAACCTGGTATCTCAGTGAAAGCTTGAATTATACATCCTGTGGCATCCCACCTACTGAGCTCCTGCATGTCAGGCACAGTGCCTGGAGATATGGACATCATCTCTGAGGTTCACCTCAACCCTGCAAGGTTCTTTTCTTACAGAGAGGAAACTAAAGTACAAAGAGCTTACTCAACTTTCCTTCCTCATTCATTCAGTTATGTATTTGCCTAACACACATTGGAGAGTTTATTAGATTTTCCAGATTTTCTGGAGATATAGAGATGAGCAATTAGGCTAGGCCCCACCCTCATGGTGCAGTGTAGAGAGATGGGCAATAAACAGACAAAATGTAAATCAATAGGTAAAAGATGTCTTGGCAGGGAAGGTTAGCAAAAACCTCTCTAAGGAGGTGTTGTCATACAGGAACCTGTCGGCAAAAGCCCAAGAAAATGTTCCAGGCAATAGGAACAGCCACTAGAGAGGCTCTGAGGCAATACAGAACTTCACGTGAATCAGAAACAGAAAGGCTTCCGGTTGGCTGCAGATGAAGATGTGAAGGAGAAGACGGGTGCAAGATGGAGTGTCAGATGGTAGAGGGCTAGTGTGAGGGACCCAGCTGTATTCCATTGGGAAACTGCTAGATAGACATGTTTTCTCAAAGGCACAAAGTTCTATAGCTGACTCAGAGAGAATTAGAAAATCTGAATAGCTCCCTATCATTTAGAAAAATTGTATTCACAATTTCAAACCTTCCCACAAAGAAAAATTTAGGACCAGATGGCTTACTGGTGAATTCTAATAATGTCAATTCTACAAAAAAAATGTTTAGAAATAGAGGAGGAAGGAACACTTCCCAGCTCATTTTACAAATACAACAGCACCCTGATACCCAAACCAGAAAAAAAGGTCTTACAAGAGAAGACAACTGAAAACAAGTATCCCTAAGCACAGATACAAAAATATTTCATAAAATATTAGCAAACTGAATCCAGTGATTTTTTTTTAAAGAGGTAATACACCATGATTATGTGAGGTTTATTTTAGGCATGCAAGATAGGTTTAGCATTCAAAAATCAATGTAATTCACTATATCAACCGAATAAAGAAGAAAAACATATTAATTCAATAGATGTAGGAAAAGCATTTGACAAAAATCAACATCTATTCATGATGAAATTCCAATAAACTAAGATTAGAATGGAATTTTCTCAATCTCATATAAAGAAGTTACAAAACCCCTACAGCTAACATCACACTTAATGGTGAAAAAATGAATGCTTTCCATCAAGATCAAGAATAAAACAAGGGGGCCAGGCACGGTGGCTCAAGTCTGTAATCCCAGCACTTTGGGAGGCCAAAGCAAGAGGATTGCCTGAGTTCAGGGGTTCAAGACCAGCCTGGGCAATTTGGTGAGACCTTGTCTCTACAATATATCAAAAAAGCAAGCCAGATGTGGCAACGTGAAGGCTGAGGCAGAAGAATCGCCTGAGCCCAACAGGTCGAGGCTGCAGTGGCCATGAGCATGCCACTGCACTCCAGCCTGGGTGACTGAGTGAGACTCTGACTCCAAAAAAAGGGTAAGACAAGGAAACAAGGAAACCTAAGGGAAAAAACAAGAAACTGAAGGGATTTAGATGGAAAGGAAGAATTAATATGGTCATGATTTGTAGATGACATGATTATATTCATAGAAAATTCTAAGAGTTTATTTTTTTAAAAAACTACTAGAAATAAATGAACTTAACAAGGTGCCAGGATGTGAGTTCTGTTTACAAAAATCATGTGTAACTTTATGCGCAACAAACAGAAAATTAAGAAAAAATGCCACTAGTGATAGCACTAAAAAAGCACATTTCTTTGAGATAAAATCAAGAAAATAGATGCAAGACTCATACACTGAAAACTACAAAATATTGCTGAAAGTAAAGACCTAAATAAACAGAGTGATATATCATGCTCAGGGGTGAAAGGCCCAGCATAGTTAAGATGTAGATTCTCCCAAATTAGCTTTATAGATTTAGTGCAATTTCAATCAAAATCCGAGCAGGCATTTTGTAGGAATTGAAAAACAACTGAAAAAGAAGAAAGTTGGAGGCCTGAAACTATATATTTCAAGACTGAAATATATAGTTTGAAGATACATTATTCATAATGGTGGGTAATTGGCATAAAGATAGATATATAGATCAATGGATCAAAATAGAAAGTCCAGAGAAAAACTCACCCAAAAGAGAAAGAATAATGTTTCCAGCAAATGCTTTTTTAACAACCGTATATCCACTTGGAAACAAAAATGGGCCTTAACCTTTGCCTCATGCCAAACACAAAAATCTACTTGTAATGGGTCATAGATTAACATATAAAAATGAAAGCTGTTTTCATAGGAGAAACATCCTCACAATTTTGGTGCAGGAATGGATATCTTAAAATGATACATTTGACTTAATCAAAGCAAAAATTTCTGATCCTCAGAAGACACCTTTAAAAATGGAAAGTCACAGACTTGAAGAAAATGTTTGCAGATTATATACTTGACAAAAGACTTGTATCCAAAATATATAATGAATGTTTGCAACTTAATAAGAAGATAAACAACTCAATTTAAAATACACAAAAGATTTAAACAGACATTTCAAAAAAGAAGATATGTAAATGGTCAATAAGCTCATGAAAAGTTGCTCCATCTCTCTGGTCTTCAAAGAAGTGCAAATTATAACGACAACAAAATACAACTCATACCTACTAGAATTGCTACATTGAAAAGACTGGCAATATGAAGTGCTGACAAGGGTGCAAAGCAATGGAAACTCCAATAAATAGATGCTAGAAGTATAAAATGGTACAAACACTTTGCAGAACATTCTGGCGTCTTCGATAAAGTTCAACGTGCACTTAACATAACCCAGATATCCTACTCTTAGGTATTTTCCCAAAAGAAATGGAAATGTATAATTCCATAAAGACCTGCACAGAGATGTTCATAGCAGCTTTATTCATAATAGTCCCTAAACTGAAAACAACCCAAACGTCTGTCAATAGAGCAACAAATAAATACATTGTAGTGTATCCACCCAATGCAGTAAAGGAAGTAAATTATTGTTACATGCAACATTATGCACAAATCTCATAAGCCTTATGTTTAGTGAATGAAGACAGAATCAAATGAGTTTATTCTGTATTATTTCATTTACATGAAGTTTTAGAAAATGCACACTATTTTGTAGTGACAGAATTAGATACACAGTTGCCTGGTGCCCAAGGTTAAGAGACACTTACTGCAAAGGGGCATGAAGAAATTTCTTGTGGTTATGAAAATGTTCTACATCTTGAGTGTCGTGGTGGTTACCTGGGTATATACATTTGTCAAAACTCATCAAACAGCACACTTAGAATGTGTAAATTTGTTGTAAGCAAATTATGCTCTGATACATTTGGTTTATGAGGGAGGACTTATAAGATGGAAGTATCTCCCCAATAGGTGGTACTCAAAAAAAGTGTTGTAAAAAATCCTGTCAAAGACAGCAGAAAAAAGAAAATGAGAATCTAACCTCACTCACAAATTCTAAATGAGACACTAGGAAATGAGTCCCAGTGATCTACCTAAAGAAATGCACATGGCTAGGATAAGGTTTTTTCCAGGAATGCAGGAATAGCTCAATAGTAGAGAAAGTCGATTACATAATACCTCATACCAGTATCAAAAGATTAAACCATTTGATGCTAAACCATTTGATAAAAATTTAACTTCTATTCATTAACATCTATTAACATCTCAGTAAATGAAGAATAAAATACTTCTGTGACATAATAGAAAATACCCCAGCCTAGTACACAGCTTAATACTTTATGGTAATACTGAAGAGAAGAAAAAGAGTGCACATTGCCAAACACCACCACTGTTTTCATTTCCTGCAAGTTCTTCAAATACAGGAAAAAATGAGATATAAGTTTGAAAAATTGCACTTCCTTTGTTAATTATATAATTTTCTTTTACCAGAAAAAAAGACAGGAAAATCAACTTAAACCAATTAGAACTTTAAAAAAAACAGTAAGGTGACTAGTAATAAAATACTTATACAAAAAGAAATCAGTTGACCACTATATCAGTTATGACTAGTTAGAAAACTGTAACTAAAATATTCTAGTTATAATGATAATGAAGTTTAAAGTACATGGGCATTTTCAAATATTTGTAACTTAGTTGAGGAAAAAGTTTTCTGAGAAACACAAAAAAGAATACTTAGATAAGTAGAGAAACATACCATTTTCCAAAGAGGAGTACGTTTTAAAGATAGCTTATAAAGATATTATAAAGATAGCAATTCTCTAATTAACTTTAAATTTATTTTATTTCTAATCAGAATGAAAGTATTATTTGAGGAGGGAATTTTGCACAATTGTTGTAAAGTTACATTGGAAGAGTAATCAGATGAGAATAGCAAAGGTAATTTTCAAAAAGAATAAAAATTGAATTTGTTCTATTAGATATTGAAATATAATATAAAGCTGAAACTATTAAAACATTTTAATATTAGCAAGGGAACAGACAGACCAGCAAAACCAACTAGAAAACCCAGGTACAAATAACAACTTGGTTTATAATAAAGGGAGCATTTTGAATAGAGAATAAAGACTGATGAATAATTAAATAAATAATTCTGGGAAAACTGGTTAGCTAGTTTGGTAATAAATGAATAGTCTCACTTAATATCATACACCCAAAATAATTATGGGCATATAAAATTGATTTTTAACTACAAAGGAGCTAAAAATCATATGTAAATATCTGGTCTAGAATGGAAAGCCATAAAATCAAAGTTAGAAATAATTTAAAAATTATTGATGACTTTACTCTTTAAACATTTAAAAATTTTATACATCAAAAATACCATAAGTAAAGTTGAAAAGCAAGTGATAAACTAGTTAAAAGCATCTGCACTTACGGTGATAGAAAGGGTTGATGTTCCTCATAGGCATTCACCTTAACAAAAGCAAGGATCATATTTATCTTGTTTATCTTGCAATTTATTTGACACAGTATTGAGCACATGATTGATGCTTAAAAATATATTTTAAATCTATCAAAATATGTAAAGAGCTCTCACAATCCAGTGAGAAATAGATGAACACAATGAGCAAAGCGGATGAACTAATAGTTTATGGGAAAATAAATTAAAATAGTTAATATATACATTTAAAAGCCTCACTAAGAAAGTAAAGCATATTTTTAAAACAATGAAATGTCATTTGTTTATTAAATTGCAAAGATTTTTTTAAAAATCTTCGCCAAAGATTAATAGAGAGTGATTTTTCATACATTGTTGGTGAGAGTGTTATGATACAATATTTCTAAAAAGATATTTGAGTAATGTACATCAAAACCTTAAAAATTATGCATCCCGTTTACCCAGAAAAAGCCACATCTTGTTTATGTCCCAAAGAAATTGATATAAAAAACTTAAAAGTAAGAATAGTCTTCAGGTAACAGTCTACAAAATTGTGAAAAGAATAATATCCACTAATAGCAGATTTGTAAAATGAATTCCAGTAACTACATATAATAGAATAGCAGATAGCCATTTAAAATTATGGAAGATTAATATGATATAAAAATTAGTGTGATATATACATACAGTCACTTTACAAGGTAGTATATATGATATCAATTTTATAAACAACTAAATGCTTGTACACATATTCAAATATATAATACTCCCAAATATTAAAATACTACTTTGCAAAATACATAAAGAAAGGACCCTAAAATGGGAATCACTTGGTCATCAACTTGTGTTCAGCCATTATTTTGTCACTGAATAATCTTACTAACTTCTGCTCCCTTTCATAAATTTGCCAACTAGACTGAATTGTCCCTATTAATACCCACCAGACCCCTCTGGATGCCAGAATTTATAAAATGTGTCTTAAAAGAAAAAGGAAGTGTAGATCAGCAGCTTCTTAGAAAATATAGCTGGCTCTTCCCCTGGCCATCATTTGGAGATAGTCTCACCCAGGTGTAGGCAATAAAAATCCTGAGAGAGCAATCAAAATTGGTCTTTAAGTTCTTTCTCTCATAAAAAGTATTCATACAGGAAAGACCTCAATGGCCACGTGGAAGCAAAGAGCTTGTAAAGCACACATTTTAAAATAAACACATGGATAAAGATATATATTTCCTGTCCATTGAGGGTTCTCAGGGCAAGAAGACCCTATACCAGGGAGCACATTCAGCACCTTACTATTCTTCAGTAAAAAGGAACCCGTTCCCTTGGAGAATGGTTGATTCCAGACTGTGAAAGAGAAAATACAAGATGAGTCTAGAGCACTTGTAGTGCTAAAAAGTATTAAAAGAAAAAGAAAAGAATAAGGATGTGGCATGTCTAAAGGCTACAGGAGTCAACCTGAAGGAGTTCCCAGTAGTCAAAGCAAGAGTAATTTGAGCCACAACAACAACAAAATTGATAATATTGGATTATAACCTATAACATATAGTAAGTACCCATGAATTCACACTAATATAAACAGTTGAATGCATACATAAATGGGGAGAAGGAACAGCTCTTCCTTATAAAAGAATTCCAGTTAATAAGTATAGAAGGAATAAAGGAAATAAAAAATTATCAGTAGGCAATCACTACAGTAATAATTTTTGCAGGCAAAATCCATTGATAGATACTAAAGTCAGCAGAGAAACTTTACAGACACCACCTTAACCAAGTGAGCAAGCTTAACATCACCAGTAATAAGACATATCAACCATATACCTCCTTGATATGATGGACTGAGAAGGATATAACATCACTTCTATGGCATTCTTGCCGAAAATGAATGACTTCAATCTAACCATAAATGAACCAAGGACCAATTCAAAGTGAGAAATAAATAATTGTAGAATTATTTATTCTACAAAATAATTGACCAGTACTCATACCAAAAGTGTCAAGGTCAAGGTCTTGAAAGACAAAGAAAGAATGAGAAACTGTCACAGATTAGAGGAAACTAAGGAGACACAACAAATTAATGTAGAGTTCTCGAAGAGAAAAAAGACATTAGTGGAAAAACTGACAAAATTTGAATAAGCTCTATAGTTAATAATATTGTAATAATCTTAATTTCCTCATTTTGATAATTGTGCTCTGGTTATATATCCTGTTAACGTTAAAGGAAGCTGGGTGAAGGTATACATGACTGCACAGGACTATTTCTGTAATTTTTCTGTAAGTCTAAAATTTTCAATAATAGGTTAAAAACTGGCAAAAAAAAAAAAACAATAAAATAAGCACATGGAATCAGGAGTAGCAGGCAAGGAACCCAAGAGAGAGGCTGTCCCCTGGATCTCTGTAGACACCGCATCAAACATACTGAAACTTCTTTTATCTCCATTCCGAGTTAGGGGCCAAAATGATGAGAATAATGGTTCCTAATGTACCTTGATAAAAATAGAGATTCCTAGGACCTACTCCTAAGATGTTCTGATTCAATAGGTTTGGGGTGGACTTGAGGATTGATCTTTTTAATAAGGGCCCCAGTCTGTGCAACCAATGACCTCAAGTGCCCTGTGGATAATCTTGGCTATTTGTTCATTTTTCTTAACTTAAAACAGCAACAGAAACTGTGAGAATTTTCAAATCTCCAAGTCAGAACGTTAACTTTTCTTTAATTCAGAATAATATGTCATTTGCCTCAAGCCCATGAGTGGGGATCACACATGTCACCCCTTACTGAGGACAAGTCCCCCAAAGAAGTTACCTACCCAGAAGCATCTAAAGGCAAAGAGAATTTTCTATTGTCTTCTCTCTAAGAGGAGGCTCCCAGAATATAGCCCCTTTGGCTTGTTGCCTTCTAATTCCCTTTCATCTGCTGAAAAGGGACTTCTAATCACTTTCATTGGCAAGGAGGACAAGGAGCCCTAAAGTCACCTGAGAAGAGCTTGACCTCATGGTTTCCACACTGTGTGCTTTTATGTTCCCTCTCCAGGAGATGATGGACATTGTCAAAGCCATCTATGACATGATGGGGAAATACACCTATCCTGTGCTCAAAGAGGACACACCAAGACAGCACGTGGACGTCTTCTTCCAGGTAAGCACACAGCACATAAGCTTAAAGCCTAACTTTGATCAGTCAACTGACAAGCATCTGAGCAAGAAGTTTGTGTGCAACCTTGTACTAAGCATTTGTGGGAAACAGAAAATTATTATAAGATCCAATGTCCTCAAGCAATAGATTATCTCATTAAGCAGACAAGCATACACTACAATAAAGAACAGGGAAGCATATTATTAAGTACAAGTAGTCTAGTGTGAATTCTGAGTTTCATAAAAATTATTGGAGGATTAGAGTAAACACAAAAGACTTTATTAATCATATTCATGGAGGTGTTAAGCATTTGTGTCTGGGGAGTGAGGGGAAATAAGATTGCAAACTAGGGTAGGGCCAGATTGTGAGGTCCCTAAATGGAAGAGTTTAGCCGTGCTCCGGTAAGGGATGTATGACTAATACTGATCCTTGAGTAGAGGAGTGGTGTGATCATAGTAGCATTTTAGTAAAAATTAGTAATAATAATCTAGCAGTAGAGTATCAAAGAATGTCAAAGTGCACTCTAGTCCAATGCCACCCTTTGCAGATGGGAAAACAGCAGCCTCTCGGGTCTGGTAAACCCCATGATGTAGATGTCCTAGACACAAGGTGATATGCAAATTTCTTAACAACTAGAATGGACTGAACATTGACCATGGAACTGACTAATACCCTGAAACAGTTCCCTAGAGGACCCTTGCTAAGGATGGTATTAATCCATTAGTTGAGGGATCGTTGGGTAGTTCAGAGGTCCTGGGCAAGTTACCAGGCAGACAAAGGCGAAGATGCTGGGTTGAAAAGAAGGCTCAGGTCAGTACAATGTCACACAGCAAATGACAGAGCCAGAATCAGAACTTCTCACGTCCATTGTTCTTTCTGCCAGATGGACAGGGAAGACATGTTAGGATGTCAGCAATGAGGTGATGAGTATCTGGAGCGAGTCTTTTGATTTAAGGAAGCTCACTGGGGGGTCAAAATGCCATAATCAGGGCCTAACTGGAGTTCTATAGCCAGGAAAAAACCATCCTCATTCACAGGGCAATGTTGGTTAATGAAAAGCAAGCTTTGGAATGCAGATTACTAGGTTCTTTAAAGTGCTTTCTGTTGTGTCTTTTAGAAAATGGACAAAAATAAAGATGGCATCGTGACTTTAGATGAATTTCTTGAATCGTGTCAGGAGGTAAGGAAAGATCTCAGGGCATGGTAATTCTAAGTCTCGGGCAGGAAATCTGAGACTCGGGTTTCTGCAGAAGGAAGGGTGTGAGAAACCTGCACCTACCCGCAACCCCTCCATTACTGTGACCCCTTCAATCAGAACCAACAACAACTCCAGCAACAACTCAGAAGTCCAGCAATCTCTGCTCTTCAGCTGGGCTTGTGGATGGCCTTGGCTAAGCACAGAACTGAACAGACAGCCTAAGTAGGGGTCTGGAAGATATGAAAACCCAGATGAGCTCTCTGTGAAAAGGGACTTCCCAAGTGCACAACACTGTCATTTTTCGACCTGCCTTTTGCTTGATGCCCCATTCCACAGACTACAAGGGAGCAGCTTGGGAAAACGTCTACAACTGTGATCCTCAAATTTTATAGCATGCATAAAATTTTCTGGGATGATCCTGAAAGTGCCCATTTCTAGGCCTTCATCTCAGAGACTCTAGTACTGAGGTAGGGTCTAGAAATCCTCATTTTAATACAAATGTCCTGGACCAATGCTTCTAAAACTTTAATGTGCAAAACAATATCCTTGAAGATCTTGTTAAAATGCAGATTCTAATTCCATAGGTCTGGGTGGGATCTGAGATGTGACATTTTTAACACTCCCCCAGGTAATGCTGGTGCTTGAACCACAGCTTTCATTAAGTCTAACGAGTAGACTTGGCCCCAGAGTCTCTGCCAGAGGCTGAACTGAAAATAATTGCTTCCTCTACTATAGAGAATTGCATTTATACTCCCACATTATTTCAGAAAGGTACACGGTTACTCTGGGCTGCATCCAAGAAGAAAGGCAAATACAGGGGAGAAGTTATTAACACACACTGAGCACCTACTGAGTTTCAAGAATATTACATAAACGTCACAACAACCCCGTGATGTAGATGTCCTAGACACAAGGTGACATGCAAATTTCTTAACAACTATAATGGACTGAACTGTTGACCATGGAACTGACTAATGCCCTGAAGCAGTTCCCTAGAGGACCCTTGCTAAGGTTGGTATTAACCCATTAGTTGAGGGGTCGTTGGGCAGTTCAGAGGTCCTGGGCAAGTTACCTGGCAGCCAAAGGTGAAGATGCTGGGTTGAAAAGGAGGCTCAGGTCAGTAGCTATTTACCAGGATGGTTAGAGATATTTTAACTTGATCATTATGAACTGGCTTAACAGCAATATTGATCACATCTATTTTTAAGAAAATAAAACTGAGGCATTCCAAGATTAAAAGACATGGCTAAGGCCACAGTAAGCGATAGAAATGAAACATGAACTCTATCACTGAAATGCTAGATACAGTGTGCTATTGAAGTGTACTTTTTTGCTTATCCGGTAAGAGAGGTTTATAAATCAGTTTAGTTTCCCACATCAGCAACTTCTTCTATTTCTATTTATTAATTAACTCACTTGTTTTTCACAACCCACCCTATAAGTGATATTATGCTTAGCCCCATTATACATATGAAGAAACAGAAGCACAGAGAGATTAAATAACTTGCTCAAGGTCATGCAGCTAATAAGTGACAAATCCAGGACTTGAATCCAAGCAGCCTGACTCCAAGACACTTATGCTTAAATACTAAGCAATAATTCTTCCCCGTTCTAGCAACTTTTAAAGATTCAAGTACCCAGTATCAACCTTTGTCTCTATCATAGGTCTGTTTCCTACTTCATTAATTTAATAATATAATATAATTTTCTTCCTTCTGATTTTTTATTTTCATTTTTCTAGGGATTTCTTTCCAGATTTTTGAGATAGAAGTTTAGATAATTGTGTTTTCAAACATTCTTTTCTAACATATACATTTAGTTTTTGTCTGAGTACTACTTTAGCTGAATACTGCTTTAGATTCCATAAAATTTGATATGTCATATTTTCATTATATTCTAATTCAAAATATTTCCCTTTCTGGCCAATGATTTGGAAGTATGTTGCTTAATATTCAACATTTGAGATTTTCTATATCCAATATTATACCAGTAGCCAAGCATGGTGACTCACGCCTATAATCTCAGTACTTTGGGAGGCCAAGGCAGGAGGATTGTTTGAGTCCAGGAGTTTGAGACCAGCCTGGGCAACATAGTGAGACCTAGTCTCTACAAAAAAAAATCAGCAACAACAAAAAATTATCTGGGCATGGTGGCACATGCCTTTAGCCCCAGCTACTTGGGAGGCTAAGGCAGAAGGATTACCTGAGCCCAGGAGGTCAAGGCTGTGGTGAGCCATGATCATGGCACTGTTCTCCAGCCTGGATGACAGAGACCCTGACTCACAAAGAAAGTACTATATCTCAGAGAACATATGATAGAAAAATGTAAAATAGAGAAAATACAATAGAAACATACAAAAAAACTAATAAAGTCAAAATTTCCCTCTTTGAAAAAAATCAACAAATTTGATAAGTGCTTATAAAGACAGATTTTTAAAAGAGAGAAAATTCATATTTTCAATACAGAAATAAAGCTAGTAACATCACTACAGGCTTTGCAGACATTAAAATGGCAATATTCATTATGCAATAAATTTGGCAATTTATATGAAATCTATAAAATCCTTACAAAACACAACTTATCAAAATGAACACAGAAGAAATAGAAAATCTGTATAGTCTTAGGTATGTTAAAGAAATTGAATCTGTAATTTAAAACTTTCCCCCAGAGGAAATGGCAGGCTCAGAAGCTTCATTGGTACAGTCTTCCAAACAATGAAGAAATAAATGGTACCACTCAAGGAATAGAGAAAAAGGGGAAACATCTCAGTCTGGTTTTTAGGCTATTATAGTCATAATATGGAAACTTGACAAAGCTACCACAAAAAATTTTCAGGCTAGTATGGTGTTTCTGAACATAAATGCAAAAAATCAAATCCAGAAATTTTTTTTTAAAAAAAGCATAATCATCATGAACAAATGTGGTTTAGTCCAGGAAAGCAAGGTTGGTTTAACATTCAAGAATTGGTCAATATAATTAATCACATTAATAGAATAAAAAAGAAAAAAAATGAAATCATCTCAGTAGATGTAGAAAAATTGTTTGATAAAATGCAGTTGCCCAGAGCTTCTTAAAAGAAGCAATTCACTGTTTTACTAGATAATTTGTTTCTTCTGAATTCCTCTTTAAAGCTAGAGGAGATGCTTCTTGCTTTCAATTGATCACTTTCTAGGTCCCTACCTCTTACTTCTTGTTTCTCATACCCTTTTATAGTTCTTTCCACACAGGAAACCCATGCTTGAGATTTACTCACCAAAGTTACAGAGAGTTATAACCATCCTCTTTTTTCCCTCTTCCTTTCCCAGGATGACAACATCATGAGGTCTCTCCAGCTGTTCCAAAATGTCATATAACCTGGTGACACTCAGTCATTCAGCTCTCAGAGACATTGTACCAAACAACCACCTTAACACCCTGTTCTATCCTCGTTCTGATTTTACACACCAACTCTTGGGACAGAAATGCCTTTTACACCTTGGAAGAATCCCCTGCTGAAGACTTTCTATGGAACCCAACATCACATGGCTCAGTCTCTGATTGCCAACTCTTCCTCCTTCCTCTTCTTGAGAGAGACAAGATGAAACCTGAGTTTGTTTTGGAAGCATGCTCATCTCTTCACATTGTTGTCCTGTGGAAGGTCCCCCTGCTTGAGCTTAAACATTAGTGCACAATTTTCTGCTTATGTGCCCCCAGCCCACTGCCTCCAAGTTGAACAGACCTTGATGAATCTGGAAGCAAGAGGGCCTGAGCCAAATTCCCACCATACTCTGATGGCCTCTCAAAACAATGTGCCTGTTTCACTTCCACTGATGGGAAGAAGGAGAGTTATAAAGAACAATTGGAAGCTTCCATGACTAGATTGGGAGAGCCAGAACTTAACACATGTGGGATAGGACTGAATTATTAAGCATGGCATAGTCTGACGACCTAAACTGCCCACATCATTTGTTTCCAGAGACAAGGACCAATAATTATCTCACACTAGCATCTATGCTGGTAGTGCAAATCCCTTAACAGGCCCAGGAAGGGAGCCATTGCCCAGTGGTTCATATCTCCACTCCATCCCCTGCTTGAGCCCAGCACTGCATGTCCTTCCCAAAAAGTCCAGAATGCCTGCAAATTGCTGTAATTTTATACCATGTTCTAACCAATAAACAGAACTATTTCTTACATGCTCAATTATTTCTTCCATGACTCCATTGGGTAGGAGAGGTAAGTTGTGAAAAGAGAATGTTAGTCCATTTATTTGGCATTCAGTTTTTAGTACAGTCATCCCTCATTATATGTGGGAACTGGCTCCAGGATCCCCTGTGTATGCTAAAATCTGAGGATACTCAAGTCCCATGATTGGCCATACAGAACATACCTACATGAAAAAAATCAGTCCCCCTTATAGGCTGGTTTTGCATCCTATGAATATTGTCTATTCTATCATGATCGGGGGAAAAATCACATGAAAATGGATCTGCACAGTAGAAACCCATGTTGTTCAAGGGTCAAATGTCTTACATTGTGTCAGGCAGTAACATTATCCTTTCCAGCCCCCAAGCCAGCCCAAGCAAACATCAGATTCAAATGTAAATACTATAACCAGTAACTTCAAGATAAGACCCTTCACAACACCTCCCTTCCAACAAGATTGTCCCTCCTAAGACCATCTAACATGGACAGTCTGGAACCCCTTGTGATGTGGTTGGGGATTTAGAGATGAAGAGACAGACAAGGCCTCCTGTTGAAGGATTCAGAGTCCAGGGGTTTATCAACTGGCTGCAGCCTATAACCAGCCAATGATTACTTATGTTGAACATGGTGAATGCTGTGGGTCTTGGTTTCTCCACTTGTCTTCACATTAACAGATTAAGAGCTAACATGGCATTCTTGGAAGGAAAGTAATATACTTAACCCCAGCTATGTGCCAGGTGCTGCAGTAGGGGCCTTATATACATTATTTTATTTCATGTTCACGGTACAGCATTCGAGAAGGTGGAGAAGCTGAAGCTCAGAGAGGTAAGGGGACCTGACTAAGGTAGCACGGTTGATAGACAGGCACTCCATACAGAAATTAAATTCTTCTTACTCTATCATAGAGCCTTCTACTAGGGGATTTTGCTTCACCCCAAGGAACTGAGGGTACATCCCGCAAATCTCATTCATCTATAATTAGTGAATGAGGCATAGGTTTTCTTTGGATCCATGTAGCAGATGAGAAAACAGATGCAGAGAAGAGGAATGTCTCAGGTAACAGGGGACCACTAACTGGAGCAGGCCAACAAAACAGTGCCTGCATTTATGACATACCTCCCTCCAATGGCCACTGGCTGCTGCCTCTTGTGGTTGAAAACTGTAGAAGCTACAGTTCCTCTATTTGGGCTTCCTGAGTGCAGCCATGTGGTTTCCTAAGACTGCTGGATATGTGCTTGTATCTTATCCTTTGAGAAGTATCTGTTCATGTCTTTTGCCCATTTTTTAATGGCGTTGTTTGTTTTTTCCTTTGAGTTCCTTATAGATTCTGGGTGTTAGGTCTTTGTCAGAGGCATAGCTTGCAAACATTTTTTTTTTCACCCGGGGAACTTTGAAAAAATTACCTGGGTTCCACCCCAAACAAATTGACATAGAATCTCTGAAGGTGGGGCCCAGACATCAGAATCCTCTAGAAGCTGTAAGGTGATTGTAAGATGGGGAACTGACCACAACCATTGATAGGAATGAGGAACATGATCTGCAATGTCCCCTGGCCATAAGAACTGATTCAGAGACAGGCTTGAAACCTAAGTCAGATTCACAGCATGAGTCTCAAAACTTGGGCTGGAAATAATGGGACAAAAATGTTATCTCTACTACAGGTCATGAATGAGAAGGTATGTAGCCCTAAGACATGCTGGTAATAATTTAGAAATTCTGAGAGCTTACCTGCTAATTAGAGGGTTAACAAACTAGACATGACATAAGGCTTAGCAGAAAATATATATATATTATATACAGAAATTGAGCCCTTGCTTCCTCTCTTGCCATGCAATCTCTGCACATGTCAGCTCTCCTTCTTCTGCCAAGAGTGGAAGCAGCCTGAGGCCCTCACCAGATACAGATACCCAATCTTGAACTTTCCTACCATCAGAATTGTGTGCCAAGTAAACCTTTTCCTGTATAAATTACCCAGTCTTCCCAGTGCTGGAGGTGGCCCAGTGGGAGGTATTTGGGTCATGGGGGTAGGTCCCTCATTTATAGATTAATACCGTCCCTTGGAAGTGAGTGAGTTCTCACTCTATTAGCTCCCATGATAGCTGGTTGATCTGCTGAAGCCAGACATATCTCCGACCATTTCAGATTCCTGTGTCAGATGCCTATACAAAGTCTAGGCCAGTGCTTCTGCATCATGGCTACATATCAGAATCACCTGGAAGCAGAGATGAAATTTTTTGAAGTGCCAAATGCCTGAGCCTTACCCCAGATTAATTGAATCAGAATCCCTGGAAGTGAAGCCCTTTAAAGCATCAGTATGCTTTAAATGCTCTTCACATGATTTCAGTGGACACCTAGAGCTGAGAACCTCCCTGCAGAACAGAGAAAGGGCTGGTACCCTTCTCCCAGTGTTAGCCAGACTACAAGTGAGAAACTAACATCAGTCCTGAGCACCCAATACTGGAAGGAAGATTAGCAGCTGGGGATATTCAGAGAGAAATCAGTGTGGAAGGAAGATTCAAAACTGGCCTTCAGATGGATGATCAACAGAAAGGAAGATGGTTGTCCTAGTGGGTATGGAGCAAAGGCGATGTTGCAGCCATGAGAGGGGATTGGCTCCATCTTCAACTTCTCTCAAAGAGATCCTGCTCCTCCTAAACCACCATCATTGTACGTGCTGATAGGGACTAACCATGTGGCAGATGCTGTGGCCACCTTGCCCATAGCCCCTTGGCACCATCATTACTGGGCAGGTGGACTCAACCACTACCAACTGTACACAGCTGAGAGTGTTTGTTTGTGACTCTGACCATCAGAGAATCTGGCCACAACAGCATGCTGTGTTTTGGATGTTTGACCCCTCCAAAGCTCATGTTGAAATTTGATCCCAGTGTCGGAGGTGGGGCCCAGTGGGAAGAGTTTGGGTCATGGGGGGCAGATCCCTCAATAGATTAATGCCCTCCCTTTGGAATGAGTGAAGTCCTGTGATAGCTGGTTGTTAGCAAGATCCCAGCACCCCCCCCCCCTTGCCCTGCAATCTCTGCAAACAATAGCTCTCCTTCACCTTCTGCCATGAGTGGAGGCAGCCGGAGGTCCTCCTCCGATGCAGCTGTCCAGTCTTGAATTTTCCAGTCAAATACTCAGTCCCAGGAATTCCTTTATAGCAACAGAGAATGGACTAAGACACAGCCCTCTCTACTCATAGCCAGGTAAGGCTAGAAGAATTGAGTCATCAACACCTCCCAGGAATAGCCCTTAGCTAATGATGGTGAAAGCTGGTGAATAAATACCCCCCTCCTCTCAGTTGGAAGAACTCCGGGGTCTTTTCTATACCATCTCCTGGACTTCCCCAACAGGATTGAGCCTCAGTTTCTCACAGCAGTCACAATGAATAAGACAGACATGTGTCCTTCCTACATAAAACCTCATGTTCTAGTGGGAGGAAAAAAACAACAAATGAAATGATTTTAGACAAAGTGACACGAAAAGAATAAAAGTGTGACATGATAGTGATCCAGATGGCCAGGGGTGATGGGCTACTCCACATGGGTGTAGAGAAAGACTTCTCTGAAGAGCAGAGTGCTGAGCTTGACCAGCTCTCAGGTCAAGGGTTCTCCACGGACAACCTCTCACTTGATTCTCAAGATCACCCTGTGAGATAGGTATCGTAGACATATGTTTTCAAGATGAAAAAATGGTGCCTAGAGACATAGAGGAACTTGCTCACATAGCTGGAAAGGGGGTTGAAAGTCTGCCAAGCACCCAAATCCATGCCCAGCTTTATTTCTTAGTGAGCATGAAGACCATTCTCCACCTAGTCCTGAAACTAGTTCTAATGATATGCAAACACCAGAAGGCGTGAGGAAGCAGCTGCCGTGAAAACTATTCAAGAAAAGCAGTGAAAACAAGCCCATGCATCCAAGCCAAGTTACTTTTCCTCGAAAGGGAAGAATTCCAAGGACATGTGCAAAGATGGCCATGAGGCTTTCTTAGAGGAGCCAAAATAAGTGTGTCCTTCTACATCAAAATAAGGTCCAACCTCATAGTCAGAACTCAACAAGTCCAGCACCCAGTCCAGTGCCTGACTGGGGACCAATAAAATTCAAAATCCAAAGAGTGGGGAGAACCCCAGAGGCAGCCAACCCCATGAGACGCTAGAAAGCTGGTTACACTCCCATTTCTAGGAATAGAACTTACAGACTAGGCTAAGCCAATCATTACTCCCATGCCCTGGCCACAGTGATGGTTCAGGGGAAGGCTTAAAACCTAGGCTAAGCCGGGCTCGGTGGCTCAGCCTGTATTCCCTCGCTTTGGGAGGCTGAGGTGAGTGAATTGCTTGAGCCGGCGGGTTTGAGACCCACCTGGTCAACTTGGCGAAACCTCATCTCTACAATAAATCAAAAAAATTAGCCGGGCGTGGTAGCACACGCCTATAGTTCCAGCTAATTGGAAGGCTGAGGCAGAAGGATTGTCGGAGCCCAGCAGGTCGAGGCTGTGGTGGCAGGGAGCATGCCACTGCATTCCAGTCTGGGCGACAGAGTGAGACTCCAATTCAAAAAAAAAAACTTAGCCTAATTCAAACACTGTGAATGCTAGGGCTTTTCCTGAGAACAATGCAGCAAAGGCACTTGTTTTCCTGCTGGACATGAATGAAAAGACACATAGCCCTGGGACCTACAAGGCCACCATTTTGTAGCCTGCAGAGAAGCCGATCTATAGATGACATAATAGCCCACAAAGGTCAAGGCATAGAGGAAAAGGAGGATAGGTTTCTTGATTATATCATTGAACTGGTGGATCAATCTTCACATGAAGTTACATTTACCTCTAGTGCATGTATCAATAAATATCAATATATTACTTATTTTTAAGGTGGTTTGAGTTGAACTTTCTATAACTTGCAACTCAACATTTTCCATTCATAAGCCTCATCATCCTACTCCCCCGATGTTTCTTCTGGTTCTTCTAGTCCAGTCAAGTTTCTCCAGCTCTCACATCACTCCCTACTTCCCCCAGGAAGCCTGCCAACTTCTCTCCCACATCCCCAAACCCAGAGAGGGCCCCTTATCCAGACTACAGGAGGCAAGAAACAGAGGCCCTCAATCCTGTTTTACCTCTTCCCTACCCCCCAACCCAGTCGGAACCATGTTTAGCAGGTGTTTGCCATGGGAACGCCTAAAGAGGGGAAAGAATTTTGTGGCAGGGACTTGGGAACTGAGAGTATGGAATCCCCTACCACCTAGCCCCAATCCCCAACCCCATTCCCTGCTCAGTCCCGAGGGCCAGGGACCCTCACGGCTCATGCTGACGCAGAACAGGCAAGGGCTGAGGAGGTACGAGGAAGACAGACTGTTGCAGATTCTACAGACAAGAGCAAGAAAGACAGTGAACTCGCTACAGGTCAACAAAAAAAGTAAAGGGAGAAGGAAAGAAAGCAGGAGGTTGAGGGGAGGCAGAGAGGAATGAAATAAAGGAGATTATAAAGTCTTTACATTGTAAGTGTCAGCTCACTGTGATAGTTTTATGTGTTGGCGTGGCTAGGTCATGATACTCAGTTTTGGTCAAACATCAGTCTAGACATTGCTATGGAGGTGTTTTTTAGATGAGATTAATGTGTAAATCAGTAGACCCTGAGTATAGCAAATTACCCTCCGTGATGTGGGTGGCCCTCATCCAATCAGTTGAAGAGAAAGGACAGAAGTCCTCCAAGGAAGAAGGAATTCTGCCTCCAGACTGCTTGGGGATGCTTGGGACTGCAACATCAACTCATTTGTTTTAGACTTTCAGTCCCCACAATTCCTTAAAATCAATCTCTCTCTCTCTCTCTCTCTCTCTCTCTCTCTCTCTCTCTCTCTCTCTCTCTCCCCCCTTCTTCCTCTTTCTCTCTCTCTACACACACACACACACACACACACACACACACACACACACACATGCTGCTAGTTCTGTTTCTCTGGAGAACCCTGACTGACACACCCATTAAAATCAAGGCAGGGCAACCCCTTCGGGTCCCCTCCCATTGTGGGAGCTTTTCTGTCCTCTCAATAAATCCTGCTTTCTAAAACATGCAAACAAGCAAACAAACAAAAAAACCAAGGCATGTTCTTCAGGGGAGTCAGTGCTTGGTTGCAGAAACAGGACTGAGGCAAAAAACAACTGGACCAAAGTTAGATGATTCTTGGTAAGGAAGAAGGAGCCATGAGAGGGGCCTCTCTGATGGCAGAAGGGAGGGACCAGCATCTCTGGAGGACCTCCTGC
>CAUYQG010185349.1:0-11651 GCA_963574415.1 Tarsius wallacei
TTTATGTTGCCATATGAATTCCTGTATTGTCATTTCCAGGTCTGAGAAGAATGCTGCTGGTAATTTAATGGGTATTGTGTTAAATCTGTAGGTTGTCTTGTGTAGGACAGACATCTTAACAATGATGATTCTTCCAATCCATGAGCATGGAATATTTTCCCCTTTGTTTGTGTCATCTTTGATTTCTTTAAGCAATGTTTTGTAGTTTTTGTTGTATAGGTCTTTCACATCTCTGGTTAGGAAGATACCAAGGTATTTTATTTTTTTTGTCTCCTATTGTGAATGGAATTGGGTTTTTTATTTGGGTTTCTGTTTGTTTATTTTTGGTGTATGGAAATGCGACTATCTTTTGCACATTTATTTGCTAAAGTCCTTTATCAGTGCAAGGAAGGTTTTGACAGAGTCTCTTGAGTTTCCGAGGTAGAATCATGTTGTCTGCAAAGACAGATAACTTGATGTCCTCTTTTCCTATTTGGATACTCTTGATCTCCTTGCCATGTATGATTGCTTTAGCTAGGACTTCCAAAACTACATTGACAAGGAGGGGTGAGAGTGAGCATCCTTGTCTTGTTCTGGTTTTCAGGGGAAGTAGTTCCAATTTCTGTCTATTTAGCAGTATGCTGGCTGTGTGTTTCTTGTAGATGGCTTTTACTATTTTGAGATATGCCATCTATGCCTAGATGTTCTCAGGTTTTTATCAAGAAAAGGTGCTGAATTTTATCAAAATTTTTTCCGCATCTAATGATATAATCATGTGGTTTCTGTTTTTTACATTTGTTGATGTATTTAATTACATTTATGGTCTTGTGAATGTTGAACCAGCCCTGCATCCCGGGGATAATGCCTATTTGGGCATGGTGGATGATTTTTGAGATGTGTTGTTGGATCCAGTTTGCTAAGATCTTTTTGAGAATTTTAGCATCTATGTTCATTGAGGATATTGACCTGTAATTATCTTTCTTTGTTGGATCTTTACTTGGTTTGGGTATCAATGTGATGTTAGCTTCATAAAATGATTTGGGGAGAGTTCCATCTTTCTCGATTGCCTGGAATACTTTCAATAGGATTGATATCAGTTCCTCCTTGTATGTTTTATAGAATTCTGTTGGAAAGCCATCTGGTCCAGGGCTTTTTTTTGTAGGTAGTTTTCTTATGACATAGTCAATTTCCTGGTTTGTTATTGGTCTATTATAGGGTGTTGATTTCTTCTTGTTTCAACCTGGAGAAGTTGTGTGATGTCAGAAAATCCTCCATTTCCTTTAGGTTTTCAAGTTTGTTTCCATACAAGTGTACATAATAGTCTCTGATAATCTTTTGTATTTCTTCGGGGTCAGTTGTGACTTGATCTTTTGTATTTCTGATTGTGTTTATTTGGACTTTTTTTCTCTTTTTCTCGTAGATATTAATGTTGGGGATTTAGGATAAGAAGTTATCTCAGGAGTTTTTGAACCACAGTTTATTCTATATTTTTAAAATCACACATTATGTGTTTTTAAATGTAATGAGTGATCATAATAACAATAAATCTTTCTAATGATATAATTATACTAAATATTTCAGAAATTTTCAGTTAAAATAATGACAAATCTCTGGTTATTATTGCTATGGACCAATATATAGCAGCAGAATTATTTTTTATTTATTTATTTATTTATTTTATTTTTTATTTTTTATTATGGTATTGTGGAGTACATTTAGGGGTTAGGCATACAAAAATGCTTCGTTCAGGCACCCTCGATGATAAGAGGTGTCTCCCCATCCCCAGCAGATATTTACCACCATTAATCCCATAGCCCTCACCCTCCCCCCACCATAGTTTCCCACCACTGTCAGTCATTTTCTTGTGGTAATATGTTGGATGATCAAGGCTTACTATATGAGTGAGAACATGTGATACTTAATTTTTTGTTTCTGTGAGAGGTCACACAGTATTATGGACTCTAGTTCCATCCAGGTTGAGCAGCAGAATTATAAACTTCAGTAGCATATAGAAATAATCTTTACCTGACACAGACATCTGATAATGAAAATTATCAAAAGAAAGGGACAGCCACATAATATAAACTCCAAATCAAAATAACTGAAAAAGAAAAGACAGTACCACATATATTTAATATTTAAAAATAATATTTAAAAATGCACAAACATTAATTGTCCCATCTAATAGTCTTTATCTTTGTTTCATGACAAATAGTGAAGTGACAAAAGATTTTCTTTCCTGACACCACTTAGATGGTTAAAATTTCATCCAAAAGTGTCTTCAGTTTGGTCCTTAGGGTACATGTGGCTTTGTGTAAATGCATTTCCTTTTTTTAGTGATGAAATATTTGGCCTGCTTTTTTTAGTGATGAAAATATTTGGCCTGCTTGCCCTGTCTTTGGTTTTGCTGTTGGAATTGAATTGCTTTTTCTAATTCAGACTTTCAGTCAGTTTCTGATTTCATGTTGAAGTATTTCCCAACATTCATGTCTTCTTCTCTTTGCATGTATTCTGTTAACATATTTCTAAAGAAGTTTAGTCTACCGGGAAAACTCAAACATATGCCAGTGGTATTATTTGAGTGTTATTGGAATAATGGAACATTGAGTTCTCCCTGAAAGGATTAACAGCTATACATTAAATCATGTATTGAAATTGCCAAATTAAGGACTCACGTTGCCTTTAAAATTTGTTTTTCTTATAATACCAATCATAATAGTTATACAAAGTATACTACATGTATAAACTGTACACATGTATAAAAGTATAATATTTATTTTGCAGGAATGACTCACCGGCAGCTGGCAGGGCCAGGAACACACACTACTTATAACATGACAATGACTATGAACAAGACTGACCAATGGCTACTACTTTTTCTTTACAGTCCTCCCAACCAATGATTCTACATGTTGATAAGTTTTAATTTTTGTGGGAAAATTATGACATATTTTCCTGACTTCTCATCTGATTTTGCTCAGGATTCAGAATTTGGGAAAACATACGTATTCCCCAAGAAATGCTAGAAAGGCATTCTCCTTAGAAACACCAACCTAGAGGATGGTGGAAGAACATTTAACCAGAGCTTCTAAATGATGGGATCATTTTGGATGGCTAGACAAGTTACCTGAGAAGGAAAGGAACTTGGGTCTTATTTATGCCATCTTATTTTTGGGTCTCTGCTCCAGAAGCCTAGTCCTTCCTTAAATTAATTCAGAAAGACTCTATAAATGGTTTATGCTCAGGACCACATGGATATTTCCTTTATAGCTTGTTCAGAAACTTAGACTTATTACATCTTTGAGATCATCTAGTTCAGCTGCCACATTTTACAGATAAATTCAGTCCAAGAGCTAGGAAATTACTCAACCTAGAACATTTGGAATTTTTTTCAAATTAATAAAACATAGTTAATATGGAAAAACTTCTCTCTCTGTCAGTTAGTGTATGGGAATATGCAAACATTTTCAAGTATAAAACTATATTTTTGTAATATTTATACTGGTACTTAGTTCATTTTCTGTTGCTTATAACAGAATACCTGAATCTGAGTAATTTATAAAGAAAGAGAATTTATTTCTTACAGTTTTGGAAGCTGAGAAGTCCAAGATTGAGGGGCTATGTATGATGAGGGCCTTCTTGCTGGTGGGAACTCTCTGCAGAGGCATCACATGGCAAGCGGCAGAGTCCCAAGGTAGTGCAAGGCATCACATGGCAAGCGGCTAAGTGTGCTGGCTCAGGTCTCTTTTCCTCTTCTTAGAAAACCACCAGTCCCTTTCCTGTGAAAATAACCTATTAGTCCATTAATTCATGAATGAATTAATCCATTCTGGAGGGCAGAGCACTCATGACCTCACCTCTTAAAGATCCCACCTCTTAATACCTCCACATTGGGGATTAAATTTCAACATGAGTTTCAGAGGGGCGCATGTTCAACTGTAACATTCTCATGATAGTGTTGTCTTGATTGCTCAATGTTGGCTCAGTGTCTAGAGATATCAGTGTAGAATGGAATTCAGAGAGTAAAAGTCATCTAAATTATATGTTAAGCAGTTTACATGTTATTTCACTTTCTTAGTCATCACAAAGGCTGTGCAAAGTGTCATTAGCCCCATTTTACAGAAGATAAACTGAGAATGTGAATAATTAAGATAGTATTCTCCGGTTGTACAAGACATGCCTTAGCTGGGATTTTTGGTAAATAGATAAATATGTGCAGATAGAAACCTTTGAGAAAAAATAATATAATTTAAAAATTGCAAAGTAAATTTTCATGATATCATCTTGCTATCATATTGGCTAATATTAGTACACATAACAAACCCTTAAATTACTGTAAAGGTACTAAACAAACTAGAAAATGGGGTAGATGCTTCTTGATATTTTAAATAATTTATTGTCTTTTACCTTTGGACTCTGTGAATTTTTAAAGTACACAGTAAGGAAATAAAAAAGTTATTTTGTACAACCAAAGTTCAAGGTAGTTTAGATGAAAATGGGAAATAGAACTATGACAAACTACGGCTGAATTTTAAACAAATATGAAACTATTATAAAGCAATATTGATGTCTTGAATCGTAAGTTCCATATTAAGGTCATAGTAGTAGCTTAGTGTCTTATGAGCTTATGTGCTGTTAGTGACATCATTCTTTAATCTTAACTTCGCCCCAAGCAAAAATAAATCTTAATGTTGTAAACTGTATGGTAACATAACTGCCTTATTCTGTAGGGAACATTTCCCCCCCTAAATATTACTAATGTCTTGCTGTGGCTAAAAAGCAAAAAAGGAAAAGGAAAAAAAAAAGAAAAAGAAATATCCATTCCATTTTGTTGACATGGTAAATATTTCTACTATTGTAGGCTGACTTGTGCACAGAAGCTTTTTTATTTTTGCTTGTACATTAAATTATTATGCGCTGGTGATTAATAATTGGTGCACAAGTCAGGCTACACGTATAAGACCAATTCTGCTTATTTAGATCGCTTAATTGCTAGATTGCCAGTTAATGTTTGGATGTTACATTTCTTCATTTTAAAGAGGAAGCTAGCACAAGAGGCAGACCAGAAAAAGGTGCAGCATTTTGGAAAAAAGTTAGGGTTGAGAGAGAAAGAGGAACCTCCTGCGGTCATGGTTTACTGGGAGACGTTAAGGGGCTGGTTCCTCTGAAGCTGTGAAAGGAAAGGTTTCAAACACGTATGACCCAGAAAAGTCTCAGGGGCGAAAAAAAAGAAGTAGTCCTTCTTACTCTATAAAGAAAAGAACATGTTAAGCAGGCAGGATTTCTTAAAGGGATAGGTTCTTGATTTGTAGTTAGAATTCTATATTTCACTTGGCTCTTGATCTAAATTACACGACTTATAATTAGAAATATGTGGGTTACTTTCTATAAGAAATTATATCTTCATAGGAAAAACTCAGTCACATGAATTATAAATCTCATCCTCACTTCTGTCTGTATATGCCTGAAGAAACTCTATGCATGAAGTCTAAGATTTGGGGACAGACATTATAATTCACTGAGTGACTGCTATTGAAACTGCAGGCATAGGTGGAATTCTTCTCCCAGTTAGACAGGAGACCTTAGACCTTTTGGTTTTGTGAAAAGCCATGATTGTAAAGAAAAAAAAAATCTTTCTAGTCTTGCTATCTTAATTGTCAATATTCCTTTGGGCTTTAAGCCCCATTAGAAAAAGATTTATTTCATTGGATTTTAATTAGAATATAAGTTTTTCAGGTTTTCTGTTCTTGTGTGTCACATATGAGGTAATAGTATTATTCCTCTACATTTTAAGATAAGGAAAATAAGTAATATTTTAATGTTGAACTAGTAAAATACTCAAAAAATATGAAAGGCAGTATTTGCTCTGGAGAAAAAACTCACTCAAACTTGTGGTACTTTTTCTATTCTCCCACTCAGCAACAGTCACCACAGAAGAATTTTGTGATCCCAAAATATGTGGGAATTTCTTTCTACCAGCTAGCAAGCAATCAATCCATTCTGCAGCAGACACCAGCTGAATGTCTTCCAACTCAATTCTGACACGATCTATCTGGAGACAGCGTCAGAGGCCACAGGGCTCAGGCTCAGGCTCCAAGGGCTCCCCCCATTCCCCCACCACCACCTCTGCACTTCCAGTGCTAATCATCAGCCTCTGGTTGTTTTACCTGTGCCTCTGACCGACTAGTTGTATACTGGGGTTCTACTGATCCCCTTATTGAGTTTGATTAATTTGCTAGAGCAGCCCACAGAACTCAGAACATGTAAGAACACTTAGGCATGTTTATCAGCTTCTTATAAAGGATTTTACATAGGATACAGATGAAGAGATGCATAGGATGAAGTATGGGGAAAGGGCGTGGAGCTTCTCTGCCTTCCCTGGGTAAACGGCCCTCCAGACACCTATCTGGGAGCTCTCTGAAACCAGTCCTTTTGGGTTTTTATGGAAACTTCATTATATAGGCATGATTGGTTTAACCGTTGGCCATTGGTCATCAACTTAACCTTCAGCCCCACTCCCCAGATTTTGGGGAGAGAGGCTGAAAGTCCCAACCCTCTCATCATGCCTTGTCCTTTCAGGTGAGCAGCTCCCATCCTGAAGTTACCCAGGAGCTGCTAGCCAGTAGTCAATCATTAACATAACAAAAGATATCACTCTGGAGATTCTAAGGGTTTTAGGAGTTATATGCTAGATAGTGGGGCCTAAGACCAAATATATATTTCACAATATCATTCTGAAGCTGTGAAAGGAAAGATTGCCTATGATAGTAAACCAAAAGGTTTGGCTCTAATTCCCATTAGGAAAAATTTTATTTCATTGGATTTTTATTAGAATATGAATTTTTCAGGGTTTAAGTTCTTGTTTCTTGCACAGTTTCTTTAGGCATGCACAGAGAGAAGTGGGAATCAGTTTTATAATTCATATGGCTGAGTTTTTATTATAAAGATATAAATCCTTAAGAAAGCAACACACATTTCTAATTATAAGTTATGTAATTTAGATCAAAATTTAGAAACATCTCTCAATTCCATGTGATAATGTATGAAATGTTAGAGAGACAAGCCTGGGAGAAACTGATTATGATTCAGTATCAGAAAAGTATTAATCTTTATTGTACCTTTTCTGGAGGAGAACACTGTGAACAAATCCAGGTTACATATATCCAAGCTCACAGAAAAGGGATATCCCAAGAGCCAGAAGTTGGTAGTATCTATTCAGCAATATCCTAAAGAGAACCAGGGACAGAGGGACAGATAGTGAGGTGGGCACACACACAAGAGAGGAGAGAGGCACTCTTTTGTGGGGCTGTGATAATTTCTGAGTCCTTACAATGGCCATATGTCTTTTGAGATTAGCTACCTTCTTTTGTGGTGTCTTTCAGTCAAGATCCCAACAGAACAGAGATCATATACTCAAATCAGGACAATTCAAGGTGTATTTTCGAAGAGAAATTATAAAGGCGTGAATTGGATGTCAGGAAATGACAAAGGATGGTGCAGGTGCTCTGAGCTAGTAGTGAAATTTTCACTACCAGTAAGCTGGAAGGATAGAGGGGAGGAAAAGATGATCAGAATTTGGAAGGAAGGAGTCATGTGAATTGCACCGGTTTAAGAGATGCCATGACCTGTCAAAAGTCCTAACCAGACAAGACAACATCTGAGGGGTTGGATCTCCCTAACCGTAAGTCAGAAGGTCCAAGATCTACTGATCTAATCTTTAGAGGTCAGCCCTATTAGTAGGGCAAAGTGGTAAGTAGATTATTATGGGTATTATGAGTGAAGGACATGAGCATTCTGGTCAATGGAAAGAAGCGTTTCCTCTGAACACTTACCAATACCTGTGCCATCTGTCTTTTATTCTTCTTCATATCATTTATTTGTGAGTTTGAGAAGCGAGTCATCTAGATGAATCCTGTCACTTCTATAGCTCGATAAAGCGGCAGTCAAATCACAGTAAATTTGCTAAGGCTCCTGGGCTCTCTTGGGTGATGGATCATTAGGTCTTCTCTTGGTGTCACTCAGCTCTGAACATGGATCCCTTCCAAAATATGATAGAAACTACTTAGTAGAACTTGCTTGACATTTCTCCTCAAAACATCTCACACTAAACCCAGTTCTGTTCTGTAGTTTTTAGTATTCTTTGATCTAGGTGGCTAATAAGGCAAGTGCATCAAAGTAAAGATAATAAATGATACATCTTTGAACTATAGTTTCCTGAATCCATAAAACATGAAATTACTTCATAGATTTTTCCAATATGCTTCTAAAAATTCAGAATGTGAATTGACTTTTATTGCCACACTCTAAATGAGAAATTGAATAAAGAGCCCATTTCTTCATAAAATGCTTTCATAACCTTGTTCTCTGTTTTAATGATATCATTGTATATTAAAAAGTTCAGAAGACCCTCAGTGTCCTGCAACCAGAGTATTCATCTGAAAATATTGAATTTGATTCAAGTAGGAGATTTCCTGGGGAGCAAAATTATTTCTCCACTTTTTAGAAGTTTATTTGGTGGTGGGTAGGGCTTCAAAAGAATTTGCCACTCTGCCATTTCCTAGCAAAAACAAAATAAATTAAAATCTCCAAAATCTGAATCTTGATCTTGAGCCTCAGAAATGTTGTACATGATACATAAGGAAAATGCAGAAAGGAATCCATATATTTATTTAATGTTTCTTGGTTGCTCATGATGTGCATGGCACCCCATTGGGGAATGGGAATACGGAGATGAAAAACATAACCTGTGCTCTCCTCATGCTCAGAGTCTGGTGAAGAGAAAGATAGGTGAAGAGGCAACCCCTGCACACAATGACCAGAGGTGTAAGAAACGTGAGCATCCATTCATGTCATCCTGGCACTCTAATGACATGAATGCTAGATATGTATATATATTTTGAAGAAACAGGGTCTCACTCTGTTGCCCATGCTGGAGTTGTACTTTTCAGTTCTAAAATTTCCATTTGATTCTTTTTTACATAAAAATTTAAAAATGGTATATATTTATGGTACATAACATGACGTTTGAAATATATAGACATTGTGGGATGGCTAAAACAAGGCAATCAACATATGCATTACCATTTATTGCATATAATTTATTGTTTATTTGTACTTGAGAACGCTTGGAATCTTGTTCAGCAATCTTCAAATATACAACACGTAGTTATCAACTATATTACTATGTTTTACAATAGATTTGTTGATTTTATTTTTCCTGACTAACTGAAATTTTTGTATTCCTTGTCCAACCTCTCCTTTCCAGCCTCTAGTAGCCACCAGTTTTACAGTGTCAGATCTTACACTTAAGTCTTGAATCCATTTTGAGTTGATATTGTATATGGTAAGAGATAAGGCTCTACCTTTATTCTTCTTCATATGAATATCCAGGTGTCTTAATGCCATTTGTTGAAGAGAATGTTCTTTCCTTTGTCAAAAATCAGTTGGCCATAAAATCTTATAGATTTGTAGTAGATTTTGAAATCAGATAGTGTGATGCCTCCAGCTTTTTTTTGCTTCTTATTTATATATTCTATTTCTTTGTTGAAAATTTCTACTTATTTGCTGGGAGCTTCTATTTTCTCATTTGTTCTAAGTGTATTTGTACTTGTTCCTTGAAGCATTTTTGTAAAGGCAGCTTTAAAAATCCTTGCTGAAGAATACCAATACCTGTGCCATCTGTCTTGTCATCTGTTGATTAACTTTTCTCATTCAAATTGAGGTTTTTCTGGTTCCCAGTATGATGAGTGATTTTTTCTATTGTGTCCTGGACATTTTAGATATTGCATTGTGAGACTTTGAGTCTTATTTAAGTTTTGTGTTTTAGAAGGCTTCCTTTGATATCATGCAAATGGGTGAAGTGGTTACTGAATTATAACTGCCAGGTGAGGTGGATGGATAGGTCTTTCACTTGGTTTTTCTTGACACCCTGTCAAGGGCTGGTAATTAGGGAGTTGCCATTAATGCCAGGTGGGTGTGGTGGTTCAAACTCCACACTAGGCCACCACTGCCATCACCATACCTGGAAGAGGAAGAGGTGCTCCATTACCTCTCTCCACTTGACCTCTACTGATGCTGTGAGGTGAAGCCTTATTACTGCTGGAGGATCATCTCCTTGCCACCAGGTGGGGTGGAAGTCCAGGCTCCCCATGTGGCTTTCTATGAAACCATAAGGGAGGGACCTTGTCACTTCCAATTGGGGATAAGCATCCTAGTTCCCTATTCAGCCTTTTCTGGCCCCACCCAGAGGGATTGTTGGGTGCTTCATTATAGTTTGGGAGAGGTAGAAGACTCCCCATTCAGTCTTTGCTGACAGGGCTGTGGGTGGGGTTGCAGTTTTCTTCTATACTCTTTGGTTAAAGTAGTGCCGTTATTGTCTAAAAATCTCCTTTGACTAGAGGTCAGGGTTTTTGTTTGTTTGTTTGTTTTTTGCGAGACAGGGTCTCACACTGTAGCCCAGGTTAGAGTACATGGCATGATCCCAGTTCACTGTAGCCGTGATCTCCTGGACTCAAGTGATTCTCCCATCTCAGCCACCTGAGTAGCTGGGATTCTAGGTGCACAGATTGTAGTTGGAATTCTGGATGTGAGTCCAGCTAATTTTTTTATTTTCATCTTTTGTAGAGATGAGATCTTACTCTATTGTTCAAGCTAATCTCAAATTCCTGGGCTCAAGAAATCCTCCTGCCCAAAGTGCTGGGATTATAGGTGTGAGCTACCTACGGTACCTGGCCAGATTTTATATGTATATGGTCATATATACATGATCTGATAATTAAGTTTGCAAATGCATTCTAGAAAAAGTACTACATACTTCATTGCTGAATATGACTGCAATCACCTTCGAAGTACTTCCCTTGGACAGTTATGCACCTACGCCAGCACGTAGTCCCATCAATTTTGGAACTCTTTTGGAACTCTTTTTCTGGAATGGCCATCAAAGCTGGTGTATTACTCTTGATGTTCTGAATGCCATCAAATTCCTCTCAATATTTCCTTTATCTTCAGGCAAAGAAAAAAGTCACTGGGGGCTAGATCAGGTGAGTAGAGCAGGGAGGGTGTTCCAATACAGTTATTTGTTTACTGGCTAAAAACTCCCTCACAGTGCCAGTACATCATCATGATTCACGAGCTCCTTTGTGACCATTATTATACACACCTTTCTCATGCCAAGATTTTCAGTTAAGATTTTTCTGTTTCTCTATTGATGTTTATTTGTTCTGCTATGCTTCTCATAGTCAGCTGATGATTTTGATGAACAATTAAACAAATTTTTGCAATTTTTTATCAGTTCTGCTCATTAGTGGCCATCCTGACCTCTTCATCAGTGACACTTTCTCTCCCCTCAGAAAAATGTTTAATCCATTTGTACACTGATGTTTTCTTTATGGCATCATCCCCATAGGCTTGGACTAACACGTCCCTGATTTCACTTTCACTCTTGCCAAGTTTAACACGAAATTTAATGTTTGTTGTTTGCTCTAATTCAAGCTCTGACTTTCTCATGATGACCCACAAAAACATGCAACAACGAGCCGGGCTTGGTGGCTCAGCCTGTAATCCCGCGCCTTGGGAGGCTGAGGTGAGTGGATTGCCTGAGCCCGCGGGTTCGAGACCCGCCTGGGCAGGCGAAACCTCATCTCTACAATAAATCAAAAAAAATTAGCTGGGCG